>SNQJ01S0030006.1:0-12996 GCA_010110895.2 Picea sitchensis
TTATAGTTTGATATGTCACTTCCTGAAGCACAAATTTGTCAGGAATGAACTGAGGGAGTAAGTGGGGTGGTTTCATCGCACCATATATTATTATAAAGGTATCGTTCTCCATCAAATACTAGTCCCCGATCCTTCTTATGACTGCTATGGATTTGTCTATCATACAACATGGGGAGGTGCAAAAAACAAATTCATACAATGGGGTAAGGAAGTGTTCGTAGATTCTTTGATAGTTTGTTTGGTATTTGTGCTCCCAAATCACTTTGGAGTATATGTGGATAGAGAATTCAACGGGAAACCAATTCCATCTCATGTTTGGGTACCTGTGAGCAGTACACATTATGTCTGGAAGATATGAGGACATATGGAAACTAGGAAATCTTCCTAGTTGTGCTTGTGTAACTGTAGAAATGGCACCTTTGATATTTTCAGAAAATATGTATGCCTAGTTGAATGGGACCCCCACATCTGCATAGAAATAAATTAGGGGCAGGTACGATAGGGATAAATGAGTTGCATCTAGTTCCCCGTACAACCTACACAGTATGGCTACCATATACTGGTATGGTATCCTTAAATTGGTCATGGGGTACCAACTCTTGCGCCAATACTTGAACTGCTTATCTGCTTTGTACCATGCGGGGAATAAATCTTTCGTTGTAAGATCCAACTCATTGAGGAGTTGACCATCCATTCTTGTGTTCCCAACTTCAATATGGTAACACTTAGCTAAATTATCAAGCCAGAATGAAGTTATAGGTTCTTTTCTTGCATTAAATACATATCGACTATTTATGTCTATGTTTTTCAAAATCCAAGAAATGGCGTCTGCACAAGGGAAGACCACTGGATGTACTACCACCTTGAAAATTCCCAACTTTTTAATGTTCCTAAACACTTGGATCTCATATGGTTCCTCCGCCTCCATAGATAAGTTTGATTTCTTGAACATATAATTTACTGCTCCCCACTTTAAGGTTTCTCCATCCTTCTCTAGGAGTCTTGATGTATCATCATATATGGTCCCAACAATTTATGTCTATACTTTTAGCTAGGAGATACTAGATGGCTCAAACCTTATTTATTTTTTCGTTGTATTATTTGGTGGTGACATGTCTGAACCTACTGAAAGGATAAATTTAGAGCGTGTTATTTGCAATACAACTAAATGTTTGGACAATTATAAAAATTACTGAAATTATCAAGACATGGAAATTTGTTTCTTACATATGTCAAGTTAATAGTAGACAATGTTCAATGAGATTTTGGGGTGAAACGCTTGGGCACCATCTTGGAAAGGAGAAATCAGAGCTTGAGAAAACAACTTCTTCAATACAGATGGGAAGAGTTAGTAACAATTCCTCCGATCACATCGGACGAGTTAGTAAAATTACTAACTTCTCTAATATTTATTCGAAATGGATTTTCATATTATCGAGGAGATCGGAGCACTTAAAAGGAAATCATATGATCATATAAGAGAAGTTGAAAGTAACTCCTCTGCTATGATCGGAGGAGTTGTTTCCATTTGTTCTAAAAATGTGTGCATGAAATAGTTTTAACTCTTCTGAGCTCATCAAAGAAGTTAGTGGTAACTTCTTTGATGTGCTCAGAGAGTTACTTTGAAAGTATTTGGTTTTAAAGTTAGGGATTTTAGAGAACAAAAGAGAGCGATATAGAAAAACTATGACTAGCTTAAAGGAGTGTGAGGAAACCCTAGGACCTTCTTAGATCAAGGTATTTGTGCCCGAGACGATCTTGGGATGGCTTGTGAGGGTTGAGTGCAAGGATGTGGAGAAATTCCATCGCGGTGAAGGGGGAAAGGGCTAATTGGTTGTGCATCCTGTGCAAAAAACAAGTTTAAAAAAAAATGTAAGGTCGACGAAAAGGGGAGTGGTCAAGAGCGAGAAGACTAAGAGTAGGGGAAAGAGGATTATCGATCTAGGGAAAAGGGAGAAAGAAAAAAAAATACCTAAACCCAGCTTGATAAGGGAGAGAGGTAAGGTAACCTTACCTAGATTATGTCGCCACATGGTGGATATAAATAGGCGAGATCCCCGAATGGTATCCATCTCGGTGCATTTAAACTTTTTTTTTCTCGTTCACTCGCAAATGGTAGGATAACACTAAACCTAACCCCATTCCATTTTTATAGCCAAACAATTACTTATGAAATTTAATGCGATGGTTGCGGTTGGTTTGATCAAAAGAGTTAAGAGAAATTTCTCTGATCAGTTCGAAAGTCGAGATAGTAACTCTTGCGATGTGCTCAGAAGAGTTAGAAGTAACTCCTCTGAACATATCGGAGGAGTTAGAAGTAACTCCTCAGATTTGACCAGAGGAGTTTCTCCCAACTCTCGTAATATCACTGTGTATCGGAGAAAAATAAAATAACTCCTTTGAACTTGTTCAGAGGAGTTTGAAGTAAATCCTCCGAACTTTTCATAGGAGTTAAAGGTAACTCTTATGAACTGTTCATAGGAGTTGAAAGTAATTTTTCCTATTTTAAAATTTGGATTGCAACACTAAGTATTGTTTGTTTTCCAAGTGAAACATGAATCGTCAAAAGAATCTTGATATGGAGAAGGAGACTTATGAGGCTTTCTCTTAGGCTCAAAAAGAAAAAAGGGGGCTCCATTTTTAGGGAAGTAAACGAAATAAAAATAAAAATAGAGGGTTGCAGTGCATGTCACAACAAATGGCAACACACTGGGTGAAGCCTTGGATCTCCGTAAGATGATGTCCACACATAATTTTAGGAGGAGTGCTCCATCACACTAAACCATAAGGGAAAAAATATAGGCCTCATAACTTTCATATTGAAAAGACCAAGGTGATTCAAAGAGGGGTGAGACCTCTTTCGATTAACAGATTGCTTTCAAATTTATATCCAAATATCGTGGTAAATGAATAAAAATAAATATGTAGGTATTAAAATAGTAATGAAACATCAAGAATGATGAGAATACAAGTCATAATGTATTTCCCTAGTGTCTCTCAACTTCCAGCGAGCATCCATAGCCCCGACGAAGTCACCCCAGTGTCACAATCCTTGCTTCCCTGCCAATGAGCGTCCATATCCCCGATGAAGATACTTGCATGTCCCATGTGATCTGGAAAGTCTTTTCCTAAGCCTTTACCTTTTATAATATTTGATTCTCTTTTACTTAGAGATATAGGTGGATGGGGGGATTCCAGTTAAACTTGAAAGGCACTAGGGATGACACATGTGATGGTGTGATCTACTAACTTGCTTATAGATGAGAAAACTTCATGTGTCGTGATTCCTAGTCTACTACGAACATTTCATCTGGACCATTTCCTTTAGCTCGTATAGCATAGTGATTTGTTGTTCGATGTATTCTCTTGGCTCTTTGTTTTCCCAGTGCCTCTTTGTGTTGATAAGCTATGTTCCTCCACCAATTCTTGACTTGTGATAGTGCATAAAGGGATTGCATGTCTGGGGAATAAGTAGATTAGGCATCAAATTACATATACATTTAGGATCTCTACACCATTTGTGCTACATTTAGACATGTGAATTGATTTTAAGTTCCAAGAAATCCAAAATCAAAAAGGAATTCATCAAGAAGGAAAAAGGAAAATGATAGTAATCAAATAGATTAACAAAACCAACTTATCTAACAAAGAAAAATCAAATGAAAAAAAAAATAGAATCAAGATTTATTAATATACAAGTGACCAAAAGCCTCAATGGTTAACTGACATAGTGTTTCGGGACTTGGTCATTTACAAGGAGAGAGTCGACTTCTTCCTGAAGGTTTTGTAATCAAAAATTTCCTTAGAAAATCTTTTATGTAATGAGGTAGGGACCAAGCCAAAGTTGTTGGAACTTTCATATATCCAAAATAAAACATGCTTTCCAAAGATCCATGAAGTCAACTGTCATAAAACAATAGATAACATAAAACTCAAAAGCCATATTTCCCAGTCTGTGATGCAACTTTTCCTTGCTTTATGTTGTCACCTCTTGATTTTCTTGAAACCGCCTTAGGTTGTGCAGAGCCTTTTGGCTTAATCTCGTTGATATTGTGGGAAGAATCGTCCCTCAAATGCATCCGTGAAGACACGGATTTGTCAGAGTCATTGGAGGGTGAGGAAGGGGAAGTAGTGGCTTTTCCTTTATCAAGTGCATGATGGGCTTCAATATTCAATCTCTTGCTAGCATGGGAGGATTGCACTAGCAAGTGGTTAGAGGCAGCTTGGACAATGGGGTTAACCGGCGGAGGAGGAGGCAAAGACAAGTTGAGCCAGCCACGATGTTGGGAGACTGTCAGGTGGACAATCTCCTGCCATCCATCATTTTTCAGGGACCTCGGGTTGTAAGGAGACATGAGGAGGTACAAGGGTATCGGGGGCTTGTTGGGCTTGGAAGGGAGGGCTTTCTGGCCTAGGTTGGATTATTCCCTGCCCAATCCAATTAAAGAATCCTGCATGAAAAAATTGGCCAAGCTCTTCTAAATCAACATCAAAATGTATGGAGAACCTGGGCCTTCTTGGGTCTCGATTCCAATTACCTCTACCTCTGTTACCTCAACCATGGATTCCACGACTGCAAAAAACTCATCCTGCATATGTGATCAATTAGAAAATAGTCTTTTAAATAACCATGCATGACAAGTCTTAAAAATATGAAATAGATTTGGCTCAGAACGTATCAGACTCATGCAATCCAATCCATACAAATTGTTTTACTCTTAATCAACGAGCAGGGGGGTGAAACAGGGTCCTAGGATATGTAAGGGGTTTGTAATGAGCGAAAATATGATATAATGAAAGGGAAGAAGACATGGTCACTGCTCAATGACAACAACAATCAACTGTTAAACAACCAATAAAACCTCACTGCTATTTACACAAGACACTGCCACTTTCATCCAATTTAACACAGAAATTCCCTTGACTGTAATCAATCTCAGAGCAGGGGGTGAAAGAATGAAATGGGAAGGTGATAGGATTTGTAATTAGCGGAAAATGAGATAATGGGAGGGGAAGATAACGATTATTGTTCATGATATTAATCAAGTGATCCATAAAACATTATGCAGTAAGACTAGATGCACCAACCAACAGTCATCATTGATTGAATAACAATTCTTGTGTATTTAACTAGTTCATTGTCCAAAATATCCAACACAATCAGTATTCCACATAGTTTATAAGAGGTTATATTCCCCTCCCTCTACACATTCTTCATTTTAAAACCATTCACGGACAGTACCCAATTTCAATCTGTAGGCATCAATATCAACCATTGCCATGCATTTCTTCAATCCACAACTATACCCAAAAGTCACATTTTCAAATTCACTATTACTGCAATAGAACCCATCAAAATGCAATGATATTCGTTCACATATATATGCAGTAATCAAAATAACCAAGATCAAATTGCCATGCCCAAAAGACAATTAATCATACAACCAACAGCCACCATTTAGATACCAGCTATGCAGGAGTAAATTGTCCGGGCAATGAAGTTCTTCCACTGTAAAAGAAAACCAATTCAACGCGACTTAAAAGCTGGGCCACCTATCCAACACGGYTGTCATCAACAACATGCCGGTTTCGACAAGTGATCAATTGCAATAATAAACATGCTTAAAACTTTTGTGGGTTCCCCTGAGTGTGAAAATCAACTATCGATATTATACACAGTGTGCAGCTAACACAACTCCACGGTGCAACATTTCTTCTTGAAACATCAAACACACAGCCACAATAAATAACTCAACATATCGTGCTAAGTTATAAGATTGCTTGGATTTAGTCACCCATGATCGACTATGTTGTGCGCACTCAATTTTATACAACTAACAAGCATAAAGATGCAGGGGATATACTTTCCATAGTTATCTAATTCAGTAGTCATTCGGCCCCAAAGAAAACCATAGTTACTATGCCCATTATTTACTTTGAAAAACACCATACACAGAACGCGACATGTGTGAACAACACCAAGCATTTGCAACCAATGTCATCCATCATCTAAATCATCATAAGTGCAAATACCAGTGACTATATATCAAACCACAATTTTCCACTGTTGTAAAAGCAAAATAATCAATCAAACAAGTTGTAGCAACGGTGTGCTCCCTCGCATCGAATCGAAAAGGGGCAGAAACCTTCTTCACTAATAATACTGAGTTATTTGACACGAGGAGGGTGACTGTGAACTTTAGAAGTATAATTGGCACTATAAGGTTTATCGCTATCATCACAGAAGCAGTAACTAAATGCCATACCAACATGACTGCCATACAACCAATGGTGATTCTGCATTCAAAGTAATTAACCACAATAATCCATAGCAACTTGACAGACCCGAGAGTCTTCCTATGAAACTCCAAACCAAAGGGTTAAGGTTTTTTCTCAGTATCCATCACCGGAGGAACAAATCCAACCTCTCGCAACAATGAAACTTTGAAGCCAGAGGTATACATACAGAGAGAGATATGAGTCAGTTGTGGATAGGTGACAATCCATGGCAGAGGGGAAAAAGAAGGGTGAGGCTCTTATTTGGTCGGGAAGTTTAATCAATGCACGCAAGGTATAACCCTCGTGTTCTTCATCCAATTACCACAGTACTGAGGAGGAGACAGGGTCGAGTTAAGAGTAGAACACTCAATTCATGACCCTTAGTGGTGGAAGTCAAATGTCGAGGTGAAACATAACATCGTGAGGCAGAAATACTTTCGACCATTAAAACCCAGGAAGGCCAGAGACTGGATATGGTGACAGTGCATGAAGAAATTTCCACCCAAGACTTAAACAAAAACCCTCCGACTGAACCAGTATTAGCAGCAGGGAGTTATCACCAAGAAGACCGATAACTTCTACAAACTCAACAATATTACAGGAAGAACCATCCATTTTTCATTCAAGAACCAAAATTACACACAGTTGCAACACTTAGGAAAAGACACAAATCCATACACTTGAGCCAATAATCATTTCATAACCAGAGTGAATTCAAGAATGGCCAAAAAAAAGGACATACCTGTTAATCGAAATCCTTAAGATGAGAGGTGGCCAAGCGGTTTCACCCTGCTAAAATTCCAGAGCATAACACAGCAGCAAGATAAAACAATAGCCCGACTAGGGTGGCGACCAACGGGAAGGGTAAAGGTGGCGTGCAGTAAATGCACGTTGCCTCCACCCACATTACATTAACTCATCAGTACATGCCAACAAACCCTTCATTAAAACCATTAAATTAAAATCCGCATTGGAATGCACATCAACTTCTTGCTAATTGCACCATCCACATCATATGCCTCATTTCTAACTTAACCATATTGCATGTCAACTATAGAATCTAAGAGATCATGTATAGAATCATCATCAATAGCGCGATCAACGTCAACATGTACCATAGCATAATGACCATGCATATAGACTATATAACTCAAATAGAATCGCAAAGCCACTAACTTTCATGAGCCACCAATGTTCATACCATATGTATATCGACTACCAATTCCATTAACCAATGCATAACCATTGCATTATCACCTTGCCAAATGTGCCACCAACATGTCAACCATATGCATATAAAAAATGTAATTCGACACAATTTCATAGCCATTTCCTTGTTAGCTAGGGTTCAACAACAATCAACAAGTATTTTCATGCATGTAGTATTGCAGAACTAGGTCCCTTTTCTTGCATGAGTTACAGTATTTCGCCTTCCTCTAATTGTCTTTCATATAATTTCACTAACATGTTTGTTGTGCAGGTGCGATAAGAACAAATGCCATGAATAAATAGTAGGTTGTAGTAACATGAAGGAACGACATCTCAAAATCTCAACACATACCAACAACAACAATATCTCATCAACCGTGTAACTGTGTAGCATATTAAAAAAATGAGCAGATATGACTTCAATAGTTCAAGGGGGTCCCACCTACTAGTATTATTTAGTATTATAATTAATAGGCATTAGCAACACTTTGCGGGCGAAAATATGTTGAAGTTTTCAATCGTCAAAAGCATTGTCTACAGGGCCAGCCGCTTGATGACCTCTGCTGAGATGAAGTTCTTATGGCTACTGCTATCAACGATGAAGTGCAGTGAGGTGCCTTTCACCCACATCTGTGAATGGAAGAGGCGTTCACCTTCTTCTGGCTCGTCTGGTTCACCAGGCTAGAGCTTGGTGGTAGAAACGGTAGCACTAGGTTCTGTGTCAATGATCTGTCTTCCCATTTCTAGTTCTGACTCAGAGTCAGAACTCGCATTTGATTCAGAGGCTTTCACTTCGGCCACCAACGACTGCTTTGAGCGGAAATCAGTAGTGTTATGCCAAGGGCTCTTATGGAAGTCGCACCACTTCTCGCTATCTTTCTTTGTCTTTTTGGTGTCCTTCTTTGCTTGCGTCTTGGACTGGTTGTCTTGATACTGTCCATCTTTTCTCTATCATTTGTTATGTGGGTTGGGGCCGCCCTTTCCTGGATTTTGTTGTGAGGGGTTCTCAGGCTCAAATTGTTGCGTCTTTTGTTTGATATTATGCTCGATTTTGACAACATATCAGTAGGCCGCACCCAAGGACGAGATGTCCAGAAATTCCATTTCAGTCTGTATGTATCTATGCAGAGCACCGCGATACTTGAGCACCAGATGTCGCTCTGAATCTTTGATACCTATCTTGGTGCACAAGGTATGGAAGATATTTGTGAACTCTGGCATTGCTTGGTCTCTTTATTACCGCAGTGGTTCATTTGGTATACAAGTCATCATAACTTCTGACATGGTAGTATTGTTCTTTAATAGAATCCCTAAAGGATCCCCAGGTGGTCGTGACTGTAAATAATGAAGATTCCTCTGTTTCCTTTTCCTCACAAAAAGTTTCCCACCAATTGTTGACATGGGGAATGGCTTTGAGGAGCACAAAAGTAATATTTTCTCTATTCAAAAAGTTATGGACAGAAAAATACCCTTCTAATAGATTCAACCACTTGTCTACAACATCTGTGTCTATGTAACCTTCATATATAGGAATATCGAATTTTATTTGTACCTTGAAGGGAGTGGCGCCTCCGCTCGAGGAAGATGTGTCGCCTATTGGTAGTCGTCGAAGGATTTGCGTGAAACTGTCCATCATCTCGTTCCTCTGTTGTGTGAGGGCTTCCTCAAGCAACATTATGAAAGGATTTCATGTCCTGTCATATTTCTTTTCTCCTGCCATGAGAGGTTGTTTGGGCATGCGAGATATTTTGTCCTCAAGAGAAACAAGCTCGAGACCCAATTCTTTGTACCGTAACCTCGTTGGGGACATACATTAAGACAACAAGGAGCAGTCCACTCTGATACCATTGATCCGGATTTTATGAGCATAACAAAATAAATATAGATTATTAAAAGATGCTTAATACAGAATAACAGAGATACAGTGAAATTGGTTTTCTATTCAGTAAGGAAATAAGTTGAAACTATAAAATGTAGTGAAAAACAAGCTTGTTGGAATGGTGGCAGCTTATCTCTGAGAAGATATGTGACAGTTACGCTCATTCAAAAGAAGGTGATTACAATGAGGCTCTGAAGGATTTTTTTACAATGCACTAGAATGTCACAAACCCTAGACATCCAAAAAACCTAACCCTAGGAGATGAAGAGACAAAATTCATGTGGACCCCATTTGGGTAAGTTAGTACATCAACTTCTCGGAGTCATAACTTTTGCATACGATCTTCGTTTGGGGCGCATGATAGCTCGTTGGAAAAGTATCATCGAGGAGATTCATTTTGGGGGCTCAATTAGATCCTTTGGCTATCATTGAGAAGCCCGATCCCGAAAAACTTTCATTTAGGCCCTCAAAATGGCCCCGAAAGCTAAAAACTGTTAAAAATAGTAAATTACCAAAATTGCCAGAAAATTGTTTTGAGCCAGTTGGAAAAGGTGGGTGGCCACCGATATCCATCTGGATCAAGGGAAGAGTAACACACCACTTAACCAAGATGTATCCAAGAGAGAGAACAACAAGCTTCACAACGTCACACCTAGTTGCAGTGGCTTCTTCCTTCAACACTTGTGCACTTCTTTTGTAGCCACGAAACTTGTGTTGTGAGTGTCCAAATGAGGCACTAGCCTCCCTTATAAATAGTAGTCTGACCTGCCTAAATTAGGTCTAGGCCGACCTGTCACTTTACCCTTTTAATTTATGTTTTACTTGTCAAGACACAATAGGGACGACGTTTACAAAGGCACAATAAGGTCGTCTTAATAAATATAATATAATAATATTCTTTTGGGTTTGTCTTGGTCAAATATAATAAGGATATATTCTGAAGCCACTCAATCTTCAACACTTATAGGTTTACTCATATTTCAAGTGTAAGCACTTGTTGGATGCAGAATTTACATACGTTTGATAGATCCATATTGAGATAAACTGGAAATCTATAAAAAAAAATGTTTCTTGGAAAATAAACACATTTTTTCATGTATTTCCAGTGTATCAAGAAACACATTTTTTTCATATATTTACAGTTTATCACTAAGGTTCTATTAAAAGTATGCAAAGCGATACTCGTTGGATGTGGAAATTAATTATACATCCAATGAGTGCCTACACTTGAAATTTGAGTAAACCTATAAGAAAATAAGTCGAATATATGATTAACAGAAGTAGTTTTCTTCCTTTCCCTACAAAAATACTTACCCTTATGGTTGACATCATCATCTTGAATCTTGTTGGTTCTTTTAAAGTTGATTTTGATAAAACATTTTTATATTGAGGCCCATTTTTGCCTCAAAATTCCCCTAATGATGGTCGAAGAAAATCCAAATTAAATGCAAGGTGTAAGCCAAGGAAAAGTGGAATACTCAATTCAAAATTATTCTAACCCGCATATTTGGTGATGGTGTAAGGATGATATTAGAGTGGTCTAAGATTCATCTAGAGTCTTGTGAATCACTATTTGTATAAGTGTAACCATGCCTTATCACCAACTTGATACTTGTGTGAAACTGAATGTTGATTATGTTGCTACTTGTACATGGCATTAGCTTTCTAAATACCATGAATTTATTATTTATGTGTGGGATATGTTAGCATATTTTTGTTGCTTTATTTACCAAAATCCTAAGCATGGGAGGACTCTCCTTGTACAAATGTAATAAGTAGAGCTACATCAATTGGAACCAATGGTTGGAACCCCAACCACACCTAAAAAGGGTTGTGGCCAATAGAACTATGAGGGACTTTGTTATGACGATGATGAGCATAAGAAAGAATTCCATCCCTTGTACAAGGATGCTTGGAGTTGTACATTATCGGGATATGCACAATCATCATGTTGACTATCTCTATTTTTTCATCTATTTGGGGGTGGTAGGCAATGAATTTGGTGATATTGATGTCCATCACTGACCACGGGATAAACCAAAATGCACTTAGGAACCTATTGTCCCTATCCAAAACAATGGTTTGTGGTATCCCAAAATGAACATAAGCATGCTCGAAGAAGAGCCTAGCAATGGATTCTACCATGATACATTTTTGCAAGGTACCAAAAGGGTCATCTTAAAGAACGGATCAACAATCACAAATACACAATCATTACCATGCTTGGCTAAGGGTAGGCTTAACATATAGTCCCTAACTCCCAAGGCTTAACTGGACTAGGTACAAGAGTGTATAGTCATTGCTTCTTAAAGGTAGGTTTAGCAATGGCATAAGAAATGCATGATTTGGTATACTCATTGATGCATTGCCGAAGCTTTGGTCAGTAGAATTACTTTTCTAATACTTCCATTGTTTTCTCCAGGCCAAAGTGCCTTGCCACCTAATTGTAATGCACCTCCAAAATTAGCTTCTCACACTTCCATGAACGAACATAGAGATTGCATAGAAGTCCATCATGGAGGTGAAAATATGAAACTTGTTTACTTCTACCCAGTCTCTGATGTGTAAAAATGAAGTAAGGGTCGTTTTCATACAATTAGGGCTACTTGGGAGTCTCAATTCCATAAGAATTAAGCACTGTGGTTAATGTCGTAACTGGAGATTGGTTGAGAAAGTTTGTAATGCATTTTGTGATTCCCTTCTTGTACTTGATGTTTAAGTGAAATTTTGTAAGGTACCTGGACCACTTTTGATAGTGGTCATTCTGTAACTTTCCTTGTGTTTGCATGAATTCTAAGAATGTGGTTGGTGTGGATGATTCTTTCCTTTCCCAAAATATATTTTCTTCCACTACCATCATGATTACACAATGGAATACATCTCCTTTTCATAGGTGGGGTACTTGCAAACCATGTCAAAGAGTATCTCATTGTGATAGGCTATTGGATGTCCATGTTGAGATAGGATCACATCGATGTCTTAATCCAAGGAATTTTTCTTAATCTCAAATGATTTATGCAATCCTAAAAGAATGAGATTGGCGGTGACTAGAGGTGGAATTTTATATCCTCAAATGCTTTATGTTGTGCCTCGACATGAACAAACTTGGACTGGCTCCACCCTTGGTCCCTTGGCTTAAGGGCCAAACAATATGAAAGAACCTAAACATGAACTGTGGTAGAAGATGAAAAGACCCAAGAAGCTACAAAGTTCTATTAGTGTTTTTCAGGACAACTTATCATGAATAACTTAGATCTTGGATGGACCCACATGCACATCATGTTCATCCATGACGTATCCCAAATACTAAATTATCTACATATCGAATGAGAACTTATATGATTGGCATATAAATTATGTTGTTGCAAGGTGCTTAGTGCTTGTTGAATGTGCTTTAGATGCTCCTCATAGGTTCTATTGAATATGAGGATATCATCCAAATATACAACCACAAAGGAATTGGTGAATGGAAGCAAACTATCGTCCATTATCCTCATGAACATTGTTGGGGCATTAGTCAAGTCAAAAGGTATAACCAACCACTTGAAGAGACCTTATTTAGTGTAACACCCTGTTTCCCCCAGTCTGTAAAAATAACTATATTGGCCAAGAACTATGGCAAACTCAAA
>SNQJ01S0030006.1:13116-27561 GCA_010110895.2 Picea sitchensis
CTGACCCTGGAATGGATTTTCCGTCAGATTGGTAGGTGGGGAGGCTCCTCAAGAGTTAATGAGGGGATGGGGGTGAACCGCCCATCCGTAACAACTCCTAGACCTGACCACGGACGAGGAAATTTGTGCCACACGCAATCTTGCAGAGAAAAGGCAAGAGAGAAAGTGTGGTAAAGGGGGAGAGAACGACGCGATAGGGATCGCGGGGAATAACTGGAGAAACTCTGGAAACACAGAGAGTTCTGAACAGAGGAGAAAGAGTGTAACCTTCATCCTTGACTTTCGTTGAGTTGGAAGTAGAAAATTGAACCTCAAGCATCGTGGTCTAGCTCGAGGGTGGCTAGTGGTAAATCCGTCTGGAGTCACTAAGCCTATGGTTGGGTGGAAACAAGCACCCCTCTCAGCAGTGATGTCACACCTGGTGTTTTTCTGATAAGTGTTTATATCTTGTATCTTGAATTGAATATCCTGGACGCATGCTCATGTTTGTACTCTCATAAATGATTTCTGTATAGAAGTGTTTGCCTGGTGTTTTGATCAGAAATAATGGATGCATTCTTATACTTATATGACTATAATCAATTTATGTATAGAATGAATAAGTTCAGATTACGAGTCTGTTCCCTTGAGATTTTTCCCATTTACTTGACTCACGCTATGCCCTGGTTTGATTTCCCGAAGGCACTTCCTTCTGGGAAGTTCCCTCGCATTCCAGAGCCGGAGTGAGTTCCTTGAAAGGACTATCGTTTTAGTAAACCCAAGAGTTTACTTCACCCCTGTCACAGAGTTCATAGCTCAGTAATTTAGGAAGGCCTTTCGATCAAGTCACCAAGCCTAGGGATAATTACCCAAGAACCTGTTGAAGGATTATGTGATCTGAGCCTGGGAACCTTGTACAAAAGAGAGTGGTTCCCTCAGGTTTTCGGCGTTTCAGCACCCGGGAAACCCAAGGGCAAGTTCCCTCGTATTCGCCAGTCACAAAGTTTCGATATGCAAAACCCTGAATCGGTTCAGCGTGAATAAGATTTGATGTTTGGCATTTCGGCACCCGATAAACCCAAGGGCAAGTTCCCTCGTATTCGCCAATCGCGAAGTCCCGATATGTGAAACCCCGAATCGGTTTAGCGTGAATAGGATTTGACGTTCAGTGTTTCGGCACCCGAGAAACCCAAGGGCAAGTCCCCTCGTATTCGCCAGTCACGAAGTCTCAATATGCAAAACCCCGAATCGGTTTAGCGTGAATAGGATTTGACGATCGACATTTCGGCACCCGGAAAACCCAAGGGAAAGACCCCTCGTCTTCACCAGTCGCGAAATCCCAGTATGCGAAACCCCGAATCGGTTTACGCGTGAATGAGTTTTAGCGTTTCGACACCCGGGAAACCCAAGGGAAAGGCCCCTCGCTTTCGCAAGTTGTGAAATCCCAGTACGTGAAACCCCGATACGCTCTGTGAATGAGCCCTAGGTCACCGGACAAGGTCTTGTTGTAGGGAGGAGGAGTCCCGAAAGAATCTGGACTGCCCATTTGTAGGGACGTGTGGCGAAGATCTAAGGCCACCGGGGTTCCGGACATCAGAGAAATAGGAGTGAAGACCCCGCCAAAATACCGAAAGGTAGAATGCCAGGATTCAATTCAGGCCGTTGATCAAGTCGACGATCTGGACCGTAGATTCAAAAGATATCGGGCTTCCAAGTCCCAGGGATTAAAAAGGGAAAGAAGGGGCGCTTGCATCGCGATTCCCCGAATCGCCAAACCCTGAAAACATTTAGAGGAATAGCACTTGGTCATAATATCGGTCGTATGACAAGCGACCCAAGGGAGGAGCTAAGGATCTGTTAGATCCTTTCAAGTTTCGGCATTTTGAAAGGCAGGGAACAGGGGAACGCTTGCATTGCGATTCCCCGAATCGCGAAAACCAAAAGCACCTTTTTGGTAAGGCTCGTAGTCATAGCCAATGATCACATGGGGGAGGATATGGGAAGGGAGGGTCTGCGCTAAGCCCCATAGAAATTCGAGGATTCTGTTCCTCGAAGAAAAGACGTAAAGAAAAAAAAGGAAATCTCATTTAGCGTAGTGGGTGTGTGACAAATTGGAAATTCATGGATTCTGTTCCTCGAAGAAAAGACATAAAGAAAAAAGAGGAAATCTCAGTTAGAGTAGTGGGTGTGTGACATTTAGACTTGAAGGTTGTCTTCCACACATCAATTTTCTTAATTGGCACCTCGTGATAGTCTGACTTCAAATAAATATTACTAAAAAACATGGCACCCTTACTTTGATCAAGAATATCATAAATCTATTGGATACCAATTCTTGATTGTGATTTTTTTTAGGGCACTATAATCAATATATAGTCGCCATGTCCCATGCTTGTTTTGAACTAGCACAATCGGGCTCATGTAAAGAGAGGAGCTTAGTTGAATGTGGCCATTTTGTATTAGTTCTTGAATTTGACATTTTATCTCATTGTTCTCTAGAGGGGAGTGTTTATATACCGCACTATTAGGTAGAGGGGCACCCAGTGCCAACTCAATCACATTCTTTACCTGACATTGTATAGGTACAGCTGCAAGTGAGGCAAAGATATCTCTATATTCTTCCACCATCTTGTCCACCTACTTCTACTATGTAGAGAGAATACTTGTAGAGGCCTTAGTGGTTGCAGTGATCTTCCATTGGCCTTCCAACCAAACCATGAAGAGAAAAAAACTCTTATTCTAAGAGATTACCTTCCTACATTGCTTTAATGTAATCAAAGAGATCGTGGTAGTCAAGGCTACCTCTGGTATCCTATAGAGTTAAACTCCCAAAGTAACAATGATACTTTGGGGCCTAGACTCGTGAACAACATGATACTTCCACATATATGGTTGTCCTAAAAAGAACATTACAAAATTCAAGTAGTGCAACATTACACAATATCTCATATTTCAAGGGTTTGATAATGTAGTGCAAGCAACACTACTAACTAACATGGATGTGTAGTCTTTGGCTCAGCTAATCGATGGTGTATAGATGGGGGTAAGGCATTTTTAGCAACCTCGACTTCTTGATGACTTCTATTGAGATAGGGTTCTTCTAGCTACTATTGTCAACAATGAAATGTAGTGGAGTCCCCTTCACCCACATTTGTGAGTCGAAGAGGTGCTCACCTATTTCAATCTCCTCAAGTTCTTTGTATGCATATTAGACTGGTTGTCCTAAAGTTGGTTATCCTTATTTTTTCATTTTCTCTAATGCTTAGGGATACCTTTACCATTCTTTTGTTGTGGTTGATTTGTTGACTTGAACTCTCTCTTTCCATTATGTTTAAACTTTTGTTCAATCTTCATAGCATACTAGTAAGAAACTCTCACTGAAGAGATGTCCAAGAAATGCATGTACTTGTGTAGTCCACTACGGTATTTTAGAACCAAGTATCGCTTGGAGTCCTTGATACTCAACATTGAATGCAAGGTATGGAGGTATTAGTGTACTCCCACACCCCTAAACTTTCTCCTATCGTAAAGTTATCCATCTTGTCTATTAGCCATTATAGTTTCCAATAAGGTATAATTCCTCCTTGAGGGCATCAACCTAAGTGAGTTCTATCCCAAATGCTTGAAATATATCTTCAACATGATACACCAAGTGATTGTCCCACCAATATTTCACATGGGAAGAGAATTAAAGAACATGAAGGTGATCTTCTCACTATTGGAAAAATTTTGAACATGCAATAACCCTCTAGCAGAGTTAACCATTTTTCTAAGCCATATGCATCTATCGTGCCTTCAAACAAAGAAATGTCAAAGCTAACTTGTATCTTGAATGGTATCGTACTTCTAAAATGATTTCTTGTCGAGAGTGCCTCTTCGCCCCTTCAAAGGATTTGGATAAAATTACCCATCATCTCATTCCTCTATTGCTTAAGGGCTTCCTTCATAAACATCTTAATATAATGAATATCCTCCATTGTCTTTTTTTCATCTACCATGCGAGGCTACCTGAGTCCATGAGGAAATACTTCAGCATGCTCAATTAGTTCAAGGACCAAATCCTTGTAACATGATCTCCTCGAGGACATGCACAAAAAATGGCTAAGAGCATATTGCTTTGATCCTAGTGATTTAGATTATGTTGAGAATGAAATGAATATAGCTATGAAAGGTGAAATAACATAGAGATAATGAAAAGAGCACAACAATACAATGAACTCCAAACTCTATTAACGATTGAAATAGTGAAAACACTACAATATTCAAAGCAATACAAATTGGCTAGAATGGTGGAAGCTTATCTCTGAGAAGAGATGTATCGACTAGGTCATTTGAAAAATCCCATCACAAGATGTTCAAACTATATTTTAACATAAAGTCTAAAACCCTAAGAGGGAAAAAAACCTAAGATCCAAAAGCCTAACCCTAGGATATGAGGTTGCAAATAGAATGTGGGCCTTGAGGAGCCTAATTGATACGTCAACTTCCTAGGGCCACAACATTCACATACAAACTCTATTTGGAGCATTTCTTCGACTATTACAAATATTATTATAAGTTGCATGTGTTTGGTTAGTTTGGTAATCAAAGATTGTTAAAATATGTCAATCGCCAAAAATGCAATGGAAGTCCCTGAAAAATGCATCGAAAGTTTAGGACCTGCAAAACTACTATAGCCATAAGTGGTATATAATATCCCATGAATTCAATAATAGTTACATGGTGTGATTATATCTCAATAAAGAGAGGCTTAAGGATGAAAGTTAAAAGATTGACCAATCTAATATAGACCATTTAAAATTGTGTAGTAGATGAGAGAAAATGCTTTTGATCTTGATTTACTTGTGCACATGAACATTCACTTTGTTATTAATCCAAAGGATTTGAAACTCTTTAAGCCTTTTATGCTAAATGCCAAGGATCCATTGCTAGCAATAATAGGAGACTCCAACGACTCAATTCTCTTAATATACCATAAGATCACAAGAAAGATGAATCATGGGGTAGTTAAAGAGAACCACCACATCAACAAACAGTTGTCATGCTAACAACAAGGCATTCCCAAGAATATAGTTGGGAAATGAAGCATCGACTTAACAATTTCTTGATGGAAGAAGAAGTTCAAAGCTTAAAAGGGATAGATCTTAAATAGAAGTGAGTTCAATGTGTGTGAGTTCATTGGTTCATTCATTCAACTAGTTTTCACGAATGCAAAAGCGTTTAACAAAAATCTTACAAAGACGAGGTGAAGATATACGCTTGCCTATGTCATGGAAAGAGATATAAGCCATGTTAAAGGCACATGAGATGCCTCTATCCTAGTTGGTCATTGCTAATTGAGCATGAAATTAAAAAATGTAGCATCCCCTTGTGTAAAATATTGAAATTTAATGTAATAATTTATTTTATTATAATATGGTATCTCAATTGTCCCTGGGGTGTATGACAGTCAATGATGGAGTGCACTCTTAAGGCACTCCATTATATGAATTCATCGGTTCGAAACCTTGACTTACCTTGTGTGTCGTGTATGGGGCATCATAGGAACACCTGGAGGTTATAGTGTTAGTAGTCGAATAACACGACTCTGTGTCACGTGAGTACATGCCCAACTAGTTGAATCCGCAAATGAAAAAACTTTTAAAATATGGTATATTAAGTTTCCTGAGAGGATTTTGTCTAATTAAAAAATCTATGTTGCATGCACAATTGTTTATCTTTCTATTCTTTATTGTATGCATCAAGTTGTTTTTTAATAAATTGTTTGGTGAGTACCATTAGGTATTTTGACTTTCCTATTAGGAAAAATGGATTAAAAATATATATATATTTTATTGACATTATGATCTAAACCTTTCTCTATTTGATGTTTTGGATGGGTACTCTATTCTCTTGTAATTGAGAAATCCTTCCTCAACTATGTAATGTCCTTTGCCTCCCTCTGCCATATAATTTTATCTTCTATGTTGACTTTAATGAGTGTTTTTCTCATACAATAGTTGTAGGTTTCTTGTGAATTCTTGTGGGATGTTCTAGCATTCTTTGTTATTTCCATCTTAGTTGTTTGGTTGGGTCTGATTCATCCCATATGGAAATGTATACAAATGAAAGAAAATGATTTTGTTCCTCTATATTTTCACAATGTTTAAGGCCGAGAGATCTCCCAATGGTTGTTTACTAAAAATTTATATTTTGGTATAATCAAATGTTTTTTTAGCCACAAGAGGACAATCAAGTTGGTGAAAGAGACAGCGGATCCCAAAGAATTTGAGCTAAGCTAAAGCTCCCTAGCAACAATATTCCAAATCTAAGCTAAAGTGTTAGGAACCACTTATATAATATCCTACGTGTTGGGTCCCCTCAATGAAAGCTTACTAATAGTTGGAAAAACTACTCATAGAGATAAGGGCTTCCAAAAGGTTGTCTAGAGATTTTGTTTAGTGCCTAGAGACTAGGGAAGATGGGAATTATCTCTACCCATACTCAAGGACAATCAATCCCTATGTGCCAATGGTTGCCAAGTTCATGGAAGGATGCAAAGCCCTGGAAATTCTACTGGAAAATGACATTATCTCTATGCTTGAAAAATATGGAGTAATATGAATTTTTTCTTACCCCTTCTCTGATCTTCATTCAAGGAAAGTCCATTGTTAATATTATTTGGAAGGCCCAAGAGGGCATTAAGCACATATTGGTTTGGAAAAGTGATTCTCTATGGTTGGGCCTATCTTTCAATGATCACATCATTTGGAAATGGTCAATAGCCTTACTCAAAGGAAAACTCTTAATGAAATTGACTTGGTTTTTGGCCAAGAAGCTTTTCAAGAAAGGCATTAAAATTGTCAAGGATCTTCATGATGCTCAAGCAAGAGATTGAAAGAGTTGGTTGCCCTTAAAGGTTGAGTTTAATATAGCCAGCTATGACATTCTTATGATTTAAAGAATATGGAGCGTCATACCAAACAATATTTCCTCAAAGCTCGACCTCTAGGGGGCACATGTTTGGTGGTGTCACTAGAGATAGAACTAAACCAAGGCATTTAAAAAACACCAAGCGACCAATGACTATTAATAGTGGACTTCCAAGCCCACATTGAACATAATATTAAACAAAATGTGGGACTCAAATCCAAGCTTAAAACTTGGCTTTACAAGTTATGGACCATATGGAAATCCCTTTCAAAGCACAAAAAGACCTTTGCATGATCTTTTGTACACAAGAGAATAGCCACTAGTTAGTGGTTGAAATTCCTTGGGATGTCTTAGTGAAAATACCCCCTATGTGGAAAGAATCAAACTATCAAGCACCTCTTTTGGTTGTATAGCTTCACCAAATCTACCTAGCATCGGATCTTAAGAATTTGTGTAGTGAGTTGCTCCTTTAACCCATTTCCTAGAAATCAAGTTTTCAAGAGACAAGCTCTTAGGTGTTGTTGAGTTTCACACAACATGGTAGATGATTAGTGTTGATAGTTTTTATCACATCTAGAAAAAGGAAACAAATGTATGTTTAAGAATACATGGCATTGCACTTCTTCTACCTTGCATGATCCATTTACATGCCCATTTTCAATTGTAAATTCAAGTAGAGAAGTGCAAGGTGGATATGGATGCGGTGCCCTTGCACCAATGGCTAGATTTTCAACCAGGCCACCTTGCACCACGAGTTGCTATATTTCCTTTTTCCTAGAAAATAATTTTTAATTCTTGGTAAAGGACACTAGTCGCTCCATAGGCGATACTGGGGGCAAAAATGTTCTTGCAAGTCATCTTCCTCCACATGTTATATTTTCATGGGGAAACTAAAAGTAAATTGTTTATTTTAGCTTATAAAAATGTTTAACATATACATTGAATAATGATCATTGCTAAATCTTTGTTGCTAATATGTTACTTGACAAATATTTATCTGAGCTTTTCTAATAAATCACCTATTATAAACCTTGTAGAGTCAAGGCTCATTTGAGAAGAATTTGCATGGATTCATAGTGCTAGTACAAAATTGAATGAATTGAAGAAGCTTAAATCAATAATAAGTGCTCCTATTAATGTTTATATTGGACATTTCAAAAGTATGTATAAAAATAAAATAGATAGTGGATATCAATGAATACTCCCAAGATAATTATATTGGAGATTTCAAAAGTATGTATAAAAATAAAATAGAGTGGATATCAATGAATACACCCAAGATGTTGAAACCTAACAAGACAATGAAATCCCATTGTAGACGAGGAAATTGAGGATAAATTTTAGAAGGTAATAGATCAAACAAAATCATTCTTAGATGGTCAATAGGAAGACTTGATGACTAGTCCATAATAAAAAGAACTTGGAGTAAGTTTGGGAGATACCTCTAACAATGTAGGCGTAAATCTTTGCACAAGAAGGTGCAAACAAGCAAGCCAAAATCACGCAAGATCCACGAACCCATTCAATAATTATCTCATGCAATAATCAAGCATAATAGAGTTGCACTATAGAAGATGTATATCCTTACATCCCTCTATGAAGAACAAATGTGTCTCAGTCTCAATCAATCAACTATCAAACAAACATATAATAAAATACAAAATAGGAAATGCGAATAGAATAGGAAAGCAACCATAAGCTCTAATAACATGAAATCTAAAAGTTTTCCAACTGAACTTGATGTTGGTGCTATAAACATTGGACTAATTGATGTATATGGTTATATCACTAAAGTGCTAGATTGATGTTGATAGCAATGGAATTGGAAATGATTGAGATGGTAATGGAGGTGGAATGGAATATGATGGGGTTGATACTCACTACTATGGCGAAGTCATATACAAAGTACTTTGATTCTTCCTATCCATTAATAAGGCATGTCTTGTGCAAATTGTTTTAGTAGGTGGTTATTGCAATAGCAGAGTTTTAGTGTTAGATGAAACCATCACGTTGGTCAACACTCCCTTGTATCTCCCTTTTGCTTTGGCACATTCTTCACTATATGCTTAATTTTATTGGGAGTCCTCTTTCTCTAATAATCACCCACCTCTTCTTGAAGCTACAAGTGAACTTTGGATTGAAAATAAAGTTGATTGTTTTAATATAGATGTCCACAAACCTTATTATAAGTTGTTATGGTGTCAACTACAATGGCATCCTTCCCCTTTATAACCCTTTCTACAAGGTAATGGCATCATTGTAGAACTAGAATCCTTATCTTATTAAGAATTTGACCACTTCTTCAAGCAGTACAAATTCTGATTTTTGTATATTGAATCAATGGATTGATTCTGTTTTACAACATAAACAATACATAGAACAAGGCTTTAGGGGTTTTGCATGATCAAATACAATAGGAGAATATCTTCCGCAGCTACATATTCAACACTCCCTCTTAGCTAGGAAGGTATTCTTCAGGAACAATCTGCTTCTACATGTCTATACACTTCGACCATTGTCTTGTTGAATTTCACGAACCTATATATCATAAGAAGTTATGCACTTTCACCAGCCTTTCGTATTGGAGTAACATACCAGCGTGCGTTGGAGTACCAACCTATGTTGGGGTAATGTACCAGTCTGCATTGGGGTAGCGTACCAGCCTGTGTTGGGGTAGAGTATCAGCCTGCATTGGGCCTACCAACCTGTGTTGGGGTAGCATACCAACCTGCGTTGGGCTTACCAATTTGCGTTGGGGTAGCTTCCTCTACTGGGGATCTCATCACTTCCCTCTATTGGGGATCACATATCTTCCCTCTATTGGGGATCACATCTCACTACTAGAGAAAACAATCACTTCTCACTACTGGAGAAGTCTTTCTAGATCTCTCCAAGCTTGTCTCTGAAATACTCAAACTTAACTCTGGACAGGGGCTTGGTCAACACATTTGCTACAAGTTCGTCAGTGGCAATGTATTGGAGTCTTACGGCTCCCTTATGTACCATGTCCCAGACATAGTAGTATTTGATCTCAATGTGTTTTGACTTGTCATGAAACACAGGGTTCTCTGAGAACTTCATACAACTCTATTGTCACATAAAATGCAAGTTGTCTCTAAATCGAGATCAAATAGCCCTGCAAGCAACTTTCTGAGCCAAATTGCTTCTTTCTTGGTTGAGCATGTTGCAATATATTCTTCTTCAGTCGTATTGAGTGTCACATTGGCTTGCTTCTTGTTGAACCATGCAATCACAATTGATCATAGGCCGAAGCAACATCCGAATGTACTTTTCCGATCTACTACATTGTCGACCCAATCTGAATCAGCATAGCCCTGTAGGATTATCTCCTGATCTAAGGTATACATCTGAGACCATAATCAATTGTACCCTTCAAGTACCTCAATATGTGTTTTTCCACAATCAGGTGAACATCTCTCGGCTCAACCATATACTAACTCAAGATGTTCACCGCAAAACATATGTTTGGTCTTGTGTTTGTCAAATACATCAGTGATTCGATCATTTGTCTATAGAAGGTGACATCCATTGTTTCTGAAGATGTATCACTTAGCAACTTCAGATTTGTTACCATGGGCATAGATGATCAGTGATCCGATCATCTGTCTATAGAAGGTGAAATCCATTGTTTCTGAAGATGTATCACTTAGCAACTTCAGATTTGTCACCATGGGATAGGCATGGCCTTGCAATCCATCATATCGAACCTCTTCGGATTCTCTACTATATGTTTTCCTTGGTTTAGGAAAATCTCATTTTGTCTTTGCCATACCTCTAGATCTAGGAAGTAGTGCATTATTCCTAGATCTCTTATCTCGAATTCTGCAACAAGCTTCCTTGTGCTCTCAGCGATGGGCTTCTCTTCTCCTATCAAAAACAAGTCATCTACGTATAACAATAGTATTACTAAACTTCCATCCTCAACCTTGTAGTACAGGTTGGGATCTTCTTTACTCTTGGTAAAGCCCAAACTCATCAAGAAGTTATCCATTCTCCCATACCAAGCCCTGGGGGCTTGCTTCGAACCATACAAGGCTTTCTTTAGCCTACACTTCCTCTTCTATCTCGCCATTCAAGAAAGTCGTCTTCACGTCCATCTGGTGTATCTTCCATTTCCTTACTGCAATTATCGCAAGTACAATCCTAATGGAAGTGTATCTTGCTACAAGAGAAAAATTCTCCTCATAATCAATGCCTTCTTTCTGGGAGAATCCTCGCACCACAAACCTTGCCTTGTATTTTTCAATGCTACCATTTGCTGCATGTTTTATTTTGTAAATCCATTTTGAGCTTACAATTGATTTCTCTCATGGTCTTGGAACCACATCCCAAACATCATTTTTCAAAATGGATTGGTACTCCTCAATCATGGCATCCTTCCATTCCTTCATTTTTGCAGCCTTTTCATAACATGTAGGTTCTATATCAATAATATCTCTAAGGAGTGCCACGTAACTGGAATAAGGTTTTGGTTTCTTGCTTTCTCTATAAGTTCCTTCCAGAGCACTGTATTTTTTTTCATCTTGTAGAATCTCACAAGCTCAGGCTGGCATCTTCTTTCCTCTAGGTGGATCTGTGGGTCTTTGTGGCTCTACCATGGCATGATCTTCTATTTCATGTTCTTCAAGTACAATATCAATTCTCATGTCTGCAACTCTTGGAGCTACCAGTTCTTCATCATGGTCTTCATCTGTATGACACTTCCTTGAATTGTTGAATGTTGCATCTTCATCGAAGGTAACATCTCTACTAATCTCAACATGTTTGTGACCAAGAATGTAGACTTTGTATGCCTTTGATGTTTCACTGTAACCGACAAATATGCTCTTCTTTCCTGAAGGGTCCAATTTGGATCTTTTGTCCTTGGGAACATATACATATACTGGACAGCCAAATATTCACATGTGGCTGACTTTTGGCTTCTCTCATCTGAACATTTCTTCTGGGGTCTTACTCCCAAGAACATGATGGGATGTTATACTATGCACATACATTGCAGTCCTTGTTCCGTCTGCCCATAGATGTTTCGGTAAGTTCTAATCATGAAGCATGGCCTTCACTGCTTCCATTATGGTTCGGTTCTTTCTTTCTGCCACACCATTTTTCTAAGGGTTGTATGGAGTAGAGAGCTCCCTCTTAATCCCAACTTCCCCACAGAATGCCTTGAATTCATCTGATGTTAATTATCCACCGTTGTCTGACCTCAAGACCTTAATCTTATTTTCGAAGAGATTTTCTACAAGGGTCTTGAATTCCTTAAATTTGCTAAACACTTCACCTTTTGTCTTCAAGAAATAAATGCAAGCTTTGTGTGAAAAGTCATCAATGAAGGAGACATAGTATACATACCCATTGGATGAAGAGGTGGACATAGGTACACATACGTCTAAGTGTATAATGTCCAATACGCCTTTGACCTTGCTTTCACTGCTTGGAAATGGGCTCTTCACGCTCTTGCCTTCTGCACATCCCTTGCATATGCCTTCATGGTCCACCTGGATCTCAAGTAGTCCTGTCACCATCTTACTCATGATCGATAATGCCTTATAGTGTAGATGAGCAAGTCTTATGTGCCATAACTCACATGGGTTTACGATATTGTGAACCAAGGTTGTTTCTGGGTGTCCTTTCAATTTGTATAAGCCTCTCTCTTAGACACCAGTCACAATTGCATCATTGAAGGATTTTCCTTTTGGCCACATTAGAATTTCTCCATCGACAAATGAAATTCTGAAACCCTTCTCATCAAGAGCTAAAATAGAGAGGAGATTCTTCCTTAACCCAAGTACGAGTAAAACATCTTTTATCTTCATCAGTTTCCCGGAATCCAACTTGAAGGAAGCCAAGTGTCACTTCCATGAGTGACGATTCATGAAAGGGATGAAATTAAAAGATTTGGTTCATTATCACTTTCTCCCTCTGGATCTTTAGATCTTACGAGGTCATTCTCTTCTAGAATGTATTTCCACGCTTGGAGGTCATTGGATCCTTCAAGCTTTCCATCAAGCTTGAAACTGGTAGTCATCCTGCCCGGAATAAGTAAACAACAAATAACTTTTCAAGATATGGATCTAGACCTTACCAGAGAGTTTTGTTGAACCAAGATGAATTTTGTCACAGGAACTGCAGTAGCTGCAACCAGATGTCCAGACCTAGGGTTTATGATGAAACCCTAATTTTTCAAATTTTGGATTTTCGAATTCTAGTCCAAGGAAGTGATGTGCCTTGCTTGGGCGAGTTCCTAGGTGATCTTAGATTCACCAACGTCCTCCAACAAAGGGTAAAACGTCACTCTTAGGGTTTATGCAGAAACCTTAATTCTGCAGCAACTGCAAAACTGAAAAATTGAATCTTGGAGAGGGTGAGTTGAGGTTAGCCAAGTCTTTATAAACTTTGAGTTGGTCTCTTTCAGGCCTACTCTGATACCATGTTGATATTTTACTTATGCAGCTAACAGTTACAAGTCTTATTTCATTATTACAATTATTTAGCACATTAACTACATATATAAGATCACTGAAAGAGAGACAATCACATAAACAAGATAAACACAAAGCTTATCCTGAGAAACCCTCTATTGATATTATGGTAGTTGTGGGAGATATTTACCTCTACGTGTAACCCTGAAGAGAATAGAATATTCTGAGAAGCAAGAAGAAACCCTAAAGCATTAAACCTAACCCTAGAAGACAAATTGGCTCAAGGAAATAATTAATATTAAGTATTTAGCATCCAGAATGAGAAGTCGACCCAGACAGCTCAGGAAAACAGTATAAATACAAGTAACCAGACCTCATTTTGTACCAGACAGCTCAAAATTTCAACTGGGAAGAGGTGCACACTATAGACACTGGGCAAGTGTGCAAGTCTGGGCAGCAGCTGCAGCCGACAACTATTGCAATCTATATTCCTGGTTTAGGCTCGGACTTTCTATTGGTTATGGTTGGAGTTTCTGATCAATCTTTGTTATCTTTATGCATTAGTCGTGGTTGGGTATTGGTTTGCTTCTGGAATCATTCTCTATCAAGGTTAAGGTGCTTTAGGGTGGCTTCGACCTATGGTTGGGTGACAATATTGTTGTATTGTATATGGTTAAACGAGCACATCCATTACTTTCTAACAAGTTATGGGCCCACATTATCTTCGAACAGTCTAACCGTTGGAAGATAGACTAGGAGGATTTGCTCAGTTACAGTTGCAGTTGCAGCGAGTTTTTGCTGCAACAACGAAACCCTAACTCTCTTGTTGAGGCACCTTAAGTGAAGAGATTGACCTAATTTCTAGATAGCCTAGTGCGCCCTAACCTAGCGCACCTCCCGATACTCTCAGCAAGCTAAGACGTCAAGTTTGAGTTTTTGGTCAAAGTCAAAGGTTGACCAAGTCAAAGCAGTGATGACCTACTCTATGAAGTCAAAAAACAAGTTAGAAGGGGATTCTAACTTCAGAGCATGGAAGACAAGGATTGATCTCATCCTTGCCAAGAATAAAGTGTTGGATATCGTGAAAGGACAGATCGTGGAACCACAGTTCAAA
>SNQJ01S0030006.1:50428-63659 GCA_010110895.2 Picea sitchensis
ACTAGAAGTATTTATAAGACGCCACCCCCCCTTTGTTGTCAGTGCTTTGGAGAAAAGGAAGATGTTTTTCAATCCCCACCCACCCAAAGCCTTTGGAGTGGCTATTTTCTCCCAATGGACCCAAGGGATTACATGTGACTCTATTTTTCCACTCCAAAGAAACTTTGAGGAGAGTTTCCTTGCTGCATCCAGAATTCCTTTAGGGATTCAGGAGAGGGACATCCAGTATACAGGGATAGCTTCCAAGATTCATTTTACCAAGACCAATCTCCCTGCTCATGACAACCACCGGTGACTCCAAGTATTTAGTCTTTTATCCAGTTTTTTCAAGAGCCACTTCCAATCTTCTTTCCTATAATCGTTGGGTTTTAGATTAAAACCCTAGTACTTTAGTCCATCCTCTAAAGTCCTTCTTTCGAAAGGAAAAAAAGTATAGTGGGCTAGCTCTTCTTCTTCGGGTAGAAGGAAAGAAGTGAGCGACAATTTTCGGTCATTTAAATGCATCCCTGTTACTTTTGAGAAAAGTGAGAGGATGTCCCTTAGAGTCTCAGACTCCCTTCTAGACCCTCCACTGAATAGTAAGACATCATCCACAAAAAGAAGATGTGTAAGAGACAAAGCCTGTGTGATTTTGATTCCTGAAAGATCACCTATAGTCTTAGCCCGTGTAAGTGCTCTGTTGAGTCCTTCTGCAACCAAAAGGAAGAGGAGTGGTGACAAGGGGCAACCTTGTTTGAGCCCTCTTTCGGGAGTAAAGAAAGGTGATGCTGAGCCATTTATTAAGACTGCAAAGGATGTTGAAGTAAGATAGCTCATGATCCAAGTAATGAAAGGAACTTCAAAGCCTAGGTAAGTCAATAATAACCGAATATACATCCAACTAACTCGATCATAGGCTTTTGAGAGATCTATTTTAAGCACTGCCCCTTTTAATTTCCTAGTCTTCATACTATGTAATCCTTCTTGAGATATTCCTATGGCTTCATGTATCTGTCTCCCTTCCAGAAAACCAAATTGTTGTTCCGATATATTCTTGGAAAGGATTTTTTTGAACCTTCGAGCTATAATTTTGGATACGATTTTATAAGCACAGTTGCAAAGTGAGATAGGTATGAATTCATCTAGTGTCTCCGGGTTATCCGTTTTGGGGATGAGAGAAATAAAGGTGGAGTTGATTCTATGAGGGATACGACCTGAAATCCTTGTATCCTCCACCATTTTCAGCAGATATGTTCCTATAATCTCATAGCATCCCAGGAAGAATTCAATGATCCAACCGTTTGGGCCTGGACTTGTATCTTTTTGGAAACTATGCAAAACTTCTAGAAGCTCTTTTTCTGTAACTTCTTCCATCAAGTAACGATTTTCTTCTACTTCCACGAATCTGGGAAAATATTATGCCACTTTGACAACTTCCTCTATTGTAGCTTGGCTATCTTCTTTAAAGAGATTCTGGAAGTAGTTTTTTCCTTGTGTTGGCATTCCTTCAAAAGAAGTTTCCAAGTTTTTGTCTTGATATTTTAAATGCCAAATAGTATTGACATTTTTTCTTCCTTTGGCGTAGGCTTGGAAGAAATTTGTGTTTTCATCTCCACTTTCCAACCATATAGCTCTGCTTTTTAATCTTCGGGTTTCTTCTTTTTCCTTGAGCAGTTTTATCCTCTTTTTCTCCAATTGTAGTATTTTGAATTTTGACTCTATTGAGCTCAGAAGGTCCCCTATATCTTATGAGAACATTTTTAGTTCAAATTCAATTTCTTTTAGTTCCTTGTCCTCAAGTTTTCTTTTTTGGATAGCCCAACGTTTTACTTTTTCTTTGATTCTTCTCAAATTTTCAGTAAACTAAAAAGCTGTTGATTGTGTTAAATCTTGTCGGAAGGGTATCCAGTGCTCCTTTATCATCTTCAAGCCAAGTCTTGTTGAATTTAAAAGGTTTGGTTGGTTTCTCAGAACCCTGTCTAAGCTCCAGGAATATAGGATGATGATCTGACAATCCTCCAAAGCCTATCCATTGCTTGATAGTAAAAGGGTTGTTCAAAAGAGAATCATTAATTAGAAAACGGTCAAGCCTTTTTGCCACTCCATCAGTTTTGATCTTGTTGTTTTTCCATGTCGGCTTGAGAATTAAAGGATATATATCTGTTAAATTGGAATCTATAAATTTATTGCCGGAGTGATCAGCCAGCGGATCGAGCCTCACACTGTCCCCCCAAACTTCAGAAGGACCCAAGGAGAGATTCAAATCCCCTCCTAAAATAAGCAGATCTTTGAAGAACGTTTTTTTGAGGAGAGTATCCCAGAAAGGTTTCCTGTTCAGATAAGGTCCATAAATGTTAAGTATATGGACTGCCTCCTTTAATTATGAGAAAAAAACTGTAATCCCAATTCCCAAGTCCAAACTCGAGGAGTTGAGAACTTGTACTTTTAGAGAGTTCCATCTTGTGGCCAGTCCACCAGATCTGCCCGAAGCATCTACCAAAGTGAAAACCCACCCAGGTAGCAAGAGCTCCAGACTTGTTTTTACCTCCTCCCCAACTCCCAAAGTCTCTTGAAGAAGCAGAATGTTCGGGTGTTCTGTGTAGACCACCCTTTTTAGGGAAATTTTTTTGAGGGCTCTTGCCAAACCCTTACAGTTGAAAGACATAATCTTCATACCGGAACCTTGCTCCGGGGCTTCACTGCTCTAAGTGCCCGTTCAATAGATTGTTGTGTTCCAGCCAAAATATCTAATCTGGCCTTTTATTGTGCTTTAGAAAGAAGAGATTTTCTCCCCCGTCCTCCCCTATCCAGAGAGGAAACTTCATCCCTTCCCAGTCCACCTAAGGCTTTTGTCTGAGATCTTAAGAAATATAGGGTAGAAGAAGACTCCAGCGACTGGGAGGAGGAGGAAGAGTTTTCTTCGAGAAGGAAAAGACGTTTAGGGGGGGAGGGACTTCCAAAAGAGGAGGATCTTTGGATCTATCTAGTCTGGACTCGGGATAGTTTATGGAGACACAGTGTTAAGAGATAAATTTTTCAAAGCCTCTGTCCAATCATTACCCTCTAAAGATAGTTTATTAATTAAAACAATAATAGGGGGGAGAGGACAAGGAGCAATACTTGAAGACAGAGTTTTCGGAAAGTCTGAGATTGGTGAGGATGTGCTTGTATTCTCCAGTTCCCCTTCGGCAGTCCTTTCATAGGGTGGCGAGTGCTCCAGCTATTCCTTTTCATTTGTAACCTCTGTGGAGAGTTCTAGTTCCGAAGAGGGTGGAGTAGCCTTTCCTGTGATTACCTCTTGCCTCCTGCTGTAATCTGGGGAAGAAGAATTTAATTTTTCCCTGTAATAAGTACCACCTCTTGTTCTTAAGGGAAGGTGTTAAGAATCCACCAGGTGCCCATACTTATGACAACACCGACATCTGAAGGGTATATTCTCGTAGTCCAGTAGTTGAGTATGTGTATTACCCTCCCAGGTTAGATCAATCTCCTCTCCCAGACCTTCTCTGGCATTAAGATTGACCAAGATCCTTGCAATGTTCCTTTGTTTTGTCTTTTCGAAGGAGAGGTTTGCTTCCAAGAAATCCCCCAGCAAATTTCCAATAGCTTTGAAATAATCCAGAGACCAGAACTATAGAGGAAGGGCCGACAATCGAACCCAAACAGGGATTTTATCCATTTTCTCCCTGGAAGCATAAAAAAGGGGACTCCAAGGTTTTAGCAAAAGAGGGGAATAATTTATACTCCAATTTTTCCCCAATGCCCATTTTGCATCCTCCGGGTGGTTAAATTGGAAGGAAAACCAATTTCTACTTAATTCAATAACTTCTGGAGCATATCCCAGGTCTTCTTGCCAAACTGACTCTGTCCAAGAAACTATGGTTTTGAGGGCAAAGAATCTACCACTAGCTCTCCCTACCAGAGTCTGGTTTGCCATCTGCACCACATTAGTCATTCTGACTTCTTTCCCAAGTAGCAGATTGCCCACTTTCCCTTTAGAGGATGGACATTTCCTTTTCCTTTTTTGGTGTCCTCTATGGAAACCCTCGATAAGAGCCCTCGACGTCCCACGAATCCTCTGGGGTATACTTTGTGGATGGAGCCCTTTTGTCTAGTGGGAAACCCCGATGTTCTTCAACATCCAAATGGTCCGAGATAAAACCCTTGGATGACGGGTGAAACCTCAGAGAGTGTAAGAGACCCGTCCCCTTGCAACTAAGGTCCAAACCTATGTTTTCATAAGACTGTGCTCCTACAAACAATGAACCACTTCTATCGGGTTCAAAGGACAAAGGTGGAGAGGTACGTTGGAAAACTTCTTCCTCCTGTGTAAGCCAGTCTAAGGCTAGGTCAACGGGCGAGCCGAGAATAGAGAGGATGCTACCAGAGGAGAGAGGATCCGATGCCAGATAGTTGGAAAAGGTGCCAAAAACGTCGGAGAAAGACTCTGCTCCATGCGGGGAAAGGAGAGGAGATAAAGTTTTCCTGTGAGAGGAGACGTGAGCTGGTCAAGCGGCGAAAAAACAACTTTCGAGAGCCCCATTATTGGTTCAGAACCGTAAATGGTGGAAAGTGGGGTCGTGAGCTCATTCTCTTTGTCCATGGCTATTTTCGATAATCCACGTCCACAAAAAGCCTGGGAGAAAAACGACAGGGGGCACTATCGAGACTGTTACGGTTTAGCAAGAGCAGACTGAGAAATGGCACCGTTCTTTGTAAGAAAACAAGGGGTTAAAAGAAAGACCGGTCATCATCGGTCAGAGTTATCGGAGAAAATTATCCGCAATCCCGCGCCTCAATGCCGGAAAAAATCGCAGACTCCATCTCCAGTCTGCTCCTTCCATAAGAAAAAAATCTCATTTATCTCATGTTATGTTGAACTTTGCCTTATATCACATTTTTTCTTTAGTTTTAGCTCAAATCTATATTTTCAATGATAATTTATCATTTTGCATTCATTTACATTACAAATTGGTATCAAACTAGGTTTAAATTCAAGTAAATAGTCAAGCAAGGATGTCAACAACCAAGAGTCACAAGGTAAGTAGCATTGACAATGATGTGGAACACTATAGGAAGAAATATGTCAGAATGGGATGATATGCTTGACAATGATGTGGAACACTATAGGAAGAAATATGTCAGAATGGGATGATATGCTCCTAAAGTGAGGAAATTAGGGCAAATTCTAAATGAATGTGATCAAAACCCTCATTGGAATGAAGTTTTTTTACATATCGCTTACAAAGGTCCTAAAAAGATGAAGTTGTAAGTGGAGTAAGAAATGTCAACCTTGAGCTCTTTTATAATCTGCAATGAAAATCACACAATATGGTTTTGAAGATGAAGTTGAAATGCATATATGGCAAAGCAAAATCAAATTAGTCTTTTGAGTGCCATATGGCATACATAGTTATGCTTTTGAAGATGAAGTTGAAATGCATATATGGAAAAGAAAAATCAAATTAATCTTTTGAGTGACATATGGCATACATAACCAAGAAAGCATTTATTTTGGTTGAGATTGTGATACAAACCTTCTACATTTGATGTTTTTATGGGTACTCTAATCTCCTATAACTAACAAAAGCCTTCCTAGACTATGTAGTGTCCTTGACCTCCTATTCCCCATCCATATTATTTTATCTTTTATGTGGATTTTAATGAAGATTTCTCCCTTATATTGTTTGTAAGTATCTCATGGATTCTTGTGGGAAGTTATGGAATTCCTCACAAATTTTCCATCTTAGCCATTTGGTTGGGTTTGAATCATTTCACATGGAAATGTCTACAAAGGAAGAAAAAAAATGGGTCTTTTCATCTATGTACTCACATTATTCAATTCTTAAAGATCTCATAATGCTTGATTAATGGAAATTTCATCTTTCTATAATTAAATGTCTTTATGTTGCCCTGAATGGGATGTTATCAAGTTAATATGAGCATTAATAATGGAAAATGAGACTGAGACGTATGGTTACTCAAGTCTCTAACCTTCTATATAGAAAAGACTTCACGGTCATTTTTTGGCCAGGATGCAATCCATGGCACAGTCATACAACAGAGGGTTTTGTATGAGGAGTTGAGCAGTGGATCTACCATGATCTGAAAAATCCTTATATGCTTATTAATCTTTAAAACATAATAACATCTACTTGATATTTGAAATAAAAACGATCGCTTGAATGGTTGCAAATTACATGAGAATTGATTGATCTATCCAAATACACTTTAATGATAAACAACTTGCAAATAACTGAGCAGAAATAGAACAACAATATTAAAATCACATACACAAGTTTGATAACAGATTTCACCCAATTTGGGCTACGTCTCCGGGTCCACTTCCAATAGAGACCTCTTTATTAATGCTCAAATGCTTGGGTTTTACAATGACCTTTTTTTGCATTGCTCAAACTTAGAAACGGAGTATGCCATCGAATTCCTTGCGAAATTTCAATAAAAATGAGTATAAAGTTCATAAAATTCTGTGTCGGAATCTTGTGGCATGCATTACGGTGTAGCCTCTAAGTCTAATTAACCTCGAGCACAAACTTTGAGACCGTACTCTGCAATTATGAGTGTATGTCCCTTTCTCGGTCTGCGTGCCATTAAATAAGAGGTCCGAGCCTAAACCGCCACCCAAAACTTTGGTTGGAAATTTTTTTTTTTAAGCGGGTTCCTAATAAACCCACACCCTTAGTAGAATTGGTTAAGTATTGGGATATTATATAGTGATTCGGGGGGTCAAACCCCGTTGATCACACACACACACACACACACACACACACACACACACTATATATATATATATATATATTGTTTTGGTTATATAGTGGTTGGCATATAGTTTAAATGCCTCGTGGAATATGGATATGGTTACATAGAACTTCAAACGAACCATGGGTCGAGGGCTTGGGACCTCGACCTTTTTTTCTGCCAACTAAATCCTTTACCAAACTTAAAAACAATCGCCACCATACACAGTCAAGTAACATTGGTGTGGTGTACTGGAAATGGAGGTTAGTATAAGGTTATAGAAGGTCGCAAGTTCAACCCCCATCGACTCCTATACTTTGAAAAACATTAGCGATTAATGGCCAATAGGAGGCTTCCACGTGGCATCCTCTCATTGGTCTATCTCTACCACTTGTTAACACACGATTGGTCCACCTATATAGCCATGTCATTGTATGGTATGCCTTGTCACCTACCCAATCAACATACAATGTGTCATGTGGCACATTGGGGTGTTACCACGTCAGCACTGTACAACCTATATGGTCATGCCACATGTCACCCTTTCAGTGGTGACAGATGTCACCTTTACCCTACTAACTTTTTTCCTTTTTTCCCTTGTTTGACCCAAACTTTGACCATCCATAACTTTTGCATACAAACTCTGTTTGAGGCGATTTTTGCATTGTTGGAAAGCTATCATTGAGCTCTATGCATTGATTGTGTTTTTTTGAGCATTTGGGATGATTCGATTTCAATAATTTATGAATCCTTTTGGACCTCTATGAGTGTTCTAGATCCTCTTGGACCTCTATGAGCATTCATGGATCCTCCTAGATCATTTCTCCCCATTGGAAGCCTTTTGGACCACCAAAAGTTTTGATTACTCGGCAACTAAGTGAGGGTAAATCTCCCTCACCCTTCTGATCTCCATCCACTTTAATTTTCTTGGTTTCACCCCTTTAAGACCAACTCGAATATATTCCACATCACCTCATTGTGAAGTCTCGATTCTTCTGTTGAAAATAACATCTTCTTGTATCTCGTCTAAATGTTCTTGAGAAAAATCATCAACTGCTAAAACCTGAATACTTCCATATCCATCCATAATCATAGTGCAATATATCAGATGAATAACAATGTGAAGAACAAAAATATTTAGAAAGCAGTAATGGAACAACAAGATTATAGCTAGAACAATACCATAATAACACCATAAAGAGCACCTTTATTAAAGATAACAATGTTCACTTGCCTCTACGAGGGGGAAACCTCCAGCAGAGCAGAGCTCTATTAAAATAATATCCAAGACAAAACTTCTCATGCTCTCGACTCCTATTTATACTATATCTATCAACCAAAAGAACAATCTAGAGGAAGGTCTTCTTACATTTGACTTATTCTTCCTTATTGCTAAGCCTTATTGATATTGGCCTTTATTACATAGAAAAAAATATATTATTATACCTACATGAGGGGTTAGGGAGGTTAGGTCCCTAACTCACAAGAGGCTCATAAAGTTTCAAATTCTCAACATTTGCCACTGAGTACATCGACATGTAGGTTGATAGATCTAAATGAAAGGCATTAGTACCAATATTCTCCAATATCTTGAATGGACCATATCATATTGGTCTTATCTTTTTACCTTCACCCTTCATTCCATCCTTGTTGATATGTAACCATACTTGATCACCAACTTTGAATTGATGATCAACCCGATGTTTTCCATGCCTCGCCTTATATTTGGCTTGGCTTTTCTTCAACTGTTCATGTACTACTTGATGTACCTATCAGATCCTTTGAATGAACTGCTTAGCTTTATATGTATTTTCATGTCCATCTTCTTTACTTGCTTCTCCAAAATCAAACTCCATGGGTGATTTAGGAAAATACCCCAAACATACTTCAAAAGTAGTTTTCAGAGTAGAAGAATGCATGACATGATTATAGGCATGTTGTTTATAAGGCATTTTTTCATCCCATAACTTAGGATGCTTAATGCAATATCCTAGAAGTAGATGTACCACTGTCTTGTTTACCACGTTTGTCTTTCCATCTGTCTACGAATGAAAAGTTGTCATCTTTTTTAACTTAGTGTCCATCAGCTCCCATAAATGAGACCAGAACTTTCCCAAAAAGCCAGAGTCTAGATCTGATATAATAGATGTAGGCAGCCCAAAATATAAGTAATCGTGACATATCCTAGACATTGGCAAACCCCATACAAAATCCACAGATATATTTTCCCATGGTTGAGAAGGTACTAGAAGTGGTGTATATAATCCCAACTTTTTGTTGCTAGGATTTCTTGTGGCACACATAACACACCCTTTTATGTGCTTGGAAACTGACTCATTCATTCGAGGCTAATAACAATATCTTTTCAATTGTGCTACTATCTTACCAACCCCAAAATGACCAGAAATGAGAAATGTATGAGCTTCTCTAATTACATTTATTCTTTCATCTCTGGGTATACAAAGTTTTCCAAGATGATATAACAAATTATCATGCATACAATAATATGACTGTTGATTTCCACAAGTTAATGCTTCATACACATCTTTAAAATCAACATCCTTAGCATATTGTTCAACATAGCTTTCATGAGCTAAAGGATTATACCTAAGTATTGTAGATGCATTGATCATTGGTCTTGATAACATGTCTGCAACCTTGTTATGAATACCTTTCTTATCTTTGATTACCAAATGAAACTATTGTAAGAAACACATCCACCTGAAATGTCATGATTGTTGTGGCTTGGTCTATAACTGCAAATATTGTAATGGTTGATGATCTGTATGAATTATTGTCTCCTTCCACATTAAGTAATGCTTCCATTTCTTCACACTTTGTACCAATACATACAATTCCTTATCATATGGTGGATAGACAATTATTGATTGCATGAAAGTTTCATAATGATAACATATAGGTTTACCATGTTGCATCAAGATTGCTCCCATGGAATATCTGCTTGCATCGGTTTGAATCTCAAATGGTTGTTGTAGATCTGGCATAGCCAAAACTGGTGCGGCGCTTATCTTTTCCTTCTATGTCTTGAAGGTTTTATGTTGCTTGCTTTCCCATTGAAAGACTTGTTTCACACTTGTTAATGCATGCAAAGGAGATGCTATGAAAGAGAAATTAGCAATGAATTTCATCCAGTATTTTACTGCTCCTAAGAATCTCTTGACTTATGTGGTAGTAGTTGACTTGGGACAATTCACAATAACTTATACTTTTGTAGGATCTATCTTTAGCTGACCATTCCCTACAATGTAACCCAAATATACCCGGAAAGTTTTTCCAAACTCACATTTAGACATCTTGCTATACAACTTCTCCTTCTTCAAGAGTTCAAAAACTATCTTGACATGCATAATATGATCTTCCCATCTTCGACTAAAGATCAATGTATCATCTAAGTAGACAATGAAAAAATCATCTATGTAAGGCCTGAAAACACCATTAATTACCCTCATAAATGTCACAGGTGCATTTCATAAACCAAATGGCATAACTAATCATTCAAACAATCCCTGCTTTGTCTTGAAAGCAATTTTCCATATGTCACTTTCTGCAATTTTGATCTGATGGTAACCACTTCTCAAGTCCAAATTAGTGAAATAAACAACATCCTTTAACTGGTCCAATAAATCATCAATTCTAGGAAGAGGATAATGGTTCTTTACCGTAATCGTGTTCAGTACTCGAAAATCAATACACGTCCTCCATGTACCATCTTTCTTCAGAACTAATACAATAGGAGATCCACACGGAAATGAGCTTGGTCTTATGACTCCTTTATCAAGCAACTCCTAAACTTGCTTCTTTATCTCTACATTCTCGATGATTGATGCCATGTACATACCAATGTTAGGAAGAGGAGCATCCTGGTGCAAATAGATTTCATGTTCAACCTCCCTCTTAGGAGGAAACCCTATAGGTTCCTAAAATAACTCATCATATTCAGATATGATTTTAACCAATTCTTGTTTATGATATGGATCAAAACCTGATAAAGCATCTATTATATCTTCTTCTTTTTGTTTCACTATCATGAGAACAAAATATTTACTTCCACTCACAAGTCTCTTCATTTTCCCTATCCTCACTAATGAAACATTAGTTTTGATACGATGAGCTCTGACAATAAATTCAACCCCGTCCTTGAAAAGATGATATTTATTCTCTTCACAGTAGAATATGGCTTTCCTGTCAAATAGATATGGACTACCCAAGACAATGTCACGAATGTCAAGAGGCACAAAATCTAACTCAACCTCGTCAAAGAACTTAGTTGTAATTGCAAATATGATCTTACATTGTTTCGTCACCTGCAACTTAGAATCATCACATACCCATCCTGATGGATATGGATTTTTATGAGGTGTCATCTTTAAACTCGACTTCTTAACAATTGCCTCAAATATTAAGTTAACTTCAAATCCACTATCGAACAAAGTATCTATCTTTGTATGCTTGACTATAACCCTGACATGAAAAATCTCGCTTTTTTTCTTTTGATCAATATCACTTTCCAATTTATCAAATTGAATTGATAGTAGATATACCTTTTCTTCCTATTTCCACGATATTTGATTCATCCCCGGAATTTGATCCTAGATCATTTTGAGCTGATGCATAAGTCTTTTGCTTCCTTTTATCCTTGAACTCCTTCGGTCGTAATTCTGGATGCAACTTCCAACACTGTGATTCCTCATGTCCCTTTTTCTTACATTGGGAACATATATGTCTTCCTTCAGCTTGCTTCACTCTAGATGACTTCTTACTCTTCCATTTTCCCCTCAATTTATTCTCGAACTTGTATGGCTTCTTATATTTAATTGCATGCTTACCCTTACTAGCCTCCAGATGGGTTGCTTCTATGGACACTTTATCAATGTTAGTAGGGTTAAACATTAAAATGGTGTGTCGAAGATATGAGTGCATGCCACCAATATAATTTAGAAGAGTTTCGCAACTATACATCATAATTCCTAAGGATAAATCCTTCTTCTTGAATTCTTGTGTATATGCTTGAATATTTTGGCCTTTACCTTGCCTTAGATGCTTCCATTCTATAATTGTCATTTGAGTATGAGCTAGTGGATAGAACTATTTTCTTCTGGCCTTAGTAAATTTATCCCAAGAAGAGATTACTTTACCCTTTTGAACAAGATCAACTTGCATCTTACTCTCCCACCATACTAAGGTTGTACCACTTAGTCAAAGAGTAGCTAATTGTATTTTTGCAGTGTCATCCACAATCTTTTGAACCCTGCAATATACCTTTATTTGCTTGATCCAATTGTCCAATTTTTTGGCATTCAATTCTCCATCATAGATCAACAATTTGAACTTGACATCCAATTTTAATAAAGGAAGATTATGATTCGAATTCTTAGAGGGATTATTTTTATGTGAAGAATGTTTACTTCCCTCAGAAGAAGACGATGATGAGGATGATGGTTGGGAGGGTTTTGAAGGGCCACCTTCATCACCTCCTCCTTCCTCTTTGATTGGTTCAACTTTATTTGGTTTACTAGGCTTTACCTTCCTCTTTGGCCTTCTCTCGACTCTTGTACATTTCTTCCACCATAGGTTTCATTAAAATAAAATCCTTGAAGAAATCATCTTCGGAGTTGTAAGGACCCATTTCTCTTATTGAAGTCATTTCTCTTCGATGAGTAAAACTTCTTGAACCAATCTCATGATTGTAATTGGCAAGTTTGTCTTCTCCTCGCTTGGATTTGGACCTTGTAAGCATTCACTCGCAAACACTTGTCAAACCTGGCTCTGATACCAACTTGATTTGAAAATTCCTTATATTCTTATTAATCTTTAAAACATAATAACATCTACTTGATCTTCGAAATAAAAATGATCACTTGATTGGTTGCAAATTACATGTGAATTAACTTATATATCCAAATACACTTTAATGATAAACAACTTGCAAATAACTAAGTAGAAATAGAACAACAATATTAAAATCACATACACAAGTTTGATAACGAAGTTCACCCAATTTGGGCTACGTCTTTGGGTCTGCTTCCAATAGAAACCTCTTTATTAATGCTCAAATGCTTGTATTTTACAATGACATTTTTCTGTGTTGCTCAAACTCAGAAACATAATATGCCATCAAATACCTTGCGATTTTTTTTATAAAAATGAGTATAAAGTTCATAAAATTATGTGTCGGAACCCTGTGGCATGCATTACACTGCAACCTCCAAGTCTAATTACCCTTAGGAAGGAACTTTGAGATTGTAATATGCAATTATGAGTGTTTGTCCCTTTCTCGGTTTGTGTGCCATTAAATAGGGGTGTTGGGCCTAAACCTCCACTCGAAACTTTGGTTGGCATTAAAATTTTATTAGGCAGGTTCCTAACAAACCTGCACCCTTAGTGGAATTGGTTAAGTGTTGGCATATTATATAGTGGGTTGGGGGGTCAAACCCCGCCGACCACACACACACACACACACACACTATATATA
>SNQJ01S0030007.1:26425-43671 GCA_010110895.2 Picea sitchensis
CAAATGATTGATGTCCAAACAAAAATGGTCAGAAGATATAAATGATTTCAGGCATGGTATCGTGCTTGGTTTCCAGGATTTTATCTTTTCAATTGAATTCTGTTAAAATCTTTAGAACTCTTCAAGAAGAAAGACGATTGATATCTATCAGCTAATGTTCCTTGCATTCTTATACCTATCACATGAGAACTAGCCACTGGTTAGCTTATAGAATACTATAAGGTACAATGATCTTTCTATCCAAATTTGATGGTTTATTGGTCTGAAGAAATCCCACAAGAAAGCATATGGTCAGCTATTCCAAATGTTGGGACCAAACAAAGCTTTGTGTGACATAAAGGGAAAAAGACGGGGAAGCCTTCAAGATTTATATGATTTAGGTAAAAAGTCAGTGGGACTGGCATATTAAGAAGGCCTTTGTGCTTATAGTTACTGGTTTAGCTGAGCATGTTATCATGAAGTGATGTCTTTTTTATGTTTGTCTTTGAGGTGTTTTGGATTGCTTGAGCGATTTCCCAATGGCAGTGTAAAAAAGGGTTTTTCAAGGTTTATTCTTCACTTTGTTAACTTATAGGATATTATAGTATAGATACATCTTTGTTGATATTATCTCTGACAAGTTCTTAGTCACGGAGCACCTATGTTATACAGCAATGATTTCTAGATGGAGAGCTACCTCTCTTCTCAGTCTTTAAGACCAAACATCAATACTAACATAAAAAAACCTGAAGAATTACTCGCCTTGAAAAAGAATGGGCTGAATGCTCAGCCTCTTGAGAAATAGCCCTCATTTACCCTTAAATAACCAGAACAAGATGATTCAAAATGTAATGTCTCAGCAGAATATATATAGGAGCTAGGGTATAATTACAAATAATGGCCAGACATAAATAAATAGCATTACTAATCTAATACCCCAATTAAGGGGTAATAGAGAGCCAATAATGGGGCTTAACATGCCCCTCAGCAAATGTTGTCCTATAGCAGCTTGAGTAATTCTTTATGCTTCTATATAAAAGACTCTTCCCAAGTGGAATCTTAGTAGGTAGTTTCCTCATTTAATGAGATACTCTGAAATGGATCTATTCTACTCGGTTAAGTGAATTCTTGTGTCAGTGATGAGCATAGGACTCAATATGATTTTCTCGTCGAGTTAGGAAATATATAGTTTGGGATCTTACTCTTCTTCTCAGCATGAAACATGGAAAGCAGGGTGTACTCGTGAAGATGAGCAACTCAATTGTATGCCATAGTACCAATCTTTTTAACACCTTATAAGGGCCATGGTACTTTGATGTTCAGTATCCTTCCTTGCTTGAGGGACATTTGTGTGTGTGGTTGTAGTCTTAAAATACCAATCCCCTGCTTCAAAACTTCTTTCACTCTGATGTTGATGTGCTTGTTTCATCGGGTCACGGTATACGTAGTGGGGTTGTCCTTTAGATTTGGAGAATTTGTTGTTGATTCATGATGTGATCTTCAGCAGACCTTAGATTTTCTTTAGAGAAGAAGTGATAGAAGAATGGTGCTATAACACTTACTTTCATACTGCCATAAATGGTGTCATTTTCGATTACTTGGTGTGAAAGAATGTTATACCACCATTCTTCAGGGGTAATAATTTGAACCATTGTGTTTGTTTGTCCGGGGAGACAAGCGGTGGCCTTCGGACATTTGTTCACTATCTCATTTTGTCATCAGATTGAGGATGATAAGAAGATCTATGAGACAATTGAATACCCAAAAAAATCGTTACGTCCAAAAAGTGTCGATTGAATGTGGTCTACGTCGCTTCCTGATAATCTTTGGGCTGTAGTAGCAGGCTGTCTCCTTGAATCTTGATGATTAACCTTTTCAGCACACAAGATGGAAGTGCACAAGGTATGGTTCGTCCTCAACAATGTCATGCAGTGGCTCTTTCCCTTCAGACTTTAGTAACCACATGATGGAAACCTCCATGGCGACTTAGGATGATTATTAGTTAAAATTACAGAGTCTGTTAACATGTTTTGTTGGCAGGCTTCACACGATGCCTTACAAACCTTTGAACATGGGTTTTGAGCCATCCCAAAAAATCCTTCTTGTTGACTCTATGGTGGGTTTTCAAAATCCGGAGTGCCCTCCTATTGGAGGGGTGTGCAATTGCAATTCCAATAGTGCCTTTTGTTTGGGTTGGGAGTTATTACATAAATATAAAGCGATTTTTGTACCAGAGTGAATCATTTTCCATGTAAATGTATCGGTCTGCTGGAATCCTATTTGCAACCTTTGAATGAGAGTCACACTTTTTCATCATTCTTCAATTCACCCCTTGCTTCTATTATACAATCAAGTTGGATGATTGAGATAGCACAGTGAAAGGCCTAAACATATTCATCATTTCTTGATAGTGCATCTGCACAACATTTTGCTTCTGGGTGATTTCAAAAATCATAGCCAGTAATATCTTAGTTGTATTTTGTTGTTCTTGCAGAGATGAGTAATTTTGTTCAAAGTGTTAGGAACTATCATGATCTGTTTTGACCTTGGAGATTGCCTGCCTATTGGTAGGGATAGCCATTTTTCAATGCATGTGGTAATTGCTGTCATTTCCTTCTCCGTGGGTTGTTGTAAGTCTCTTCCCTTGAGTGGTCGGCATATGACGGGGGCCTTCGCTATGCCATTAGGATAACACCATTCCATTTCAGAACTCCATTCCACCGTAAAGGGTTTTTGGTGAAGCATGAGAAATGAACTAGAATTTGTACACTTATAGGCATTATAGCAGCAATGGAAAAACCCTCTGAGAGAGCTTGTAACAAAGAATATTTTAATGTGGAGATATTTACTATCAAACAGGCTACAAGACCATTCAAGTCCAATTAAGAGCAACGCCTATTCCTTCACCCTTTGTAACCAAGGAAGAACCTCTTGCAACACAAGAACCGTGAGGCCCTCTGAGCTTAAAAGCGAGAACTGCTACAACATAAGAACTAACTTGAGCCCTCTAAACAAAATTTGAGCCACACATGGCAACAAACGAAGCCCTTTGTCCAAGCAAGGTTATGCAGGGCAGTCTTTGGAAATTCACACCTCCAGCAGTCAATCTCCTACTTCCAGAGGCAATCCACTCAGAAACCCCTCATACCTACTTGCTTGGCTGAAACACGGACTTCGGCTGTATGGGATGAGCCATGGCTCACAAAAATGGAAGAAAGGTATCTTTGAGAATCAAACCCCACTACAGTGCACAAACAAATCACGGATCAACATACTTACTCAGACTGATATTAGAAGCGGAACTTCTGCCGGAAGATACATTGACTTAAGAAGAAGAACATAAAGGTGAAACATATTGGTCACGGTATTTTGATTTGAGTCTTGAGGAAATGCGGCCACAAGAAGAACATCTTGCAACCTCATATTCATATGGAGAGACTCACGGTTTCGGATCAAAATCCATTATAGAAGAGTGGCTTGTGGGTAATACAACCAACGATTTTGTCAAAACTTTGACACTGGGATTAACACCTCCTATGTGAGGTATACTTTCATAATGAGGCTATTCGAGAAAACATGTTGCTAAAAATAAATCCCCTTGTAGGGGACATGCGTCGAGAGCATTGCTGCTTCTCTCTAATGATTTTGTAGATGACTTTTGTTGCTAGCACAATGAATATCACCTCCCTGCAGTTAGACCCGAGAACCGAGGCAACCACTTTTATCACGTAATAGTATGAATTTCGCCGGGGGTGGTGAACGTATTCGTGACTACACAATGAAGTGCTTGAGTTGTGAGCACATCGCTCGAGATCATGATTCTCCAGGGCAATAACCTGTTTTGGCATCAATCCTCGGAGAAGAGACAACGGCACAATCCTTTTGGTCCCTACAGCAAAATGCGGTTCGGACGCAACTACATCGGTGTAATGTTAGACATTATCATGGATAATTTTGGTTTATTTTCCCATTCTCGTTGCCAGGCGAAAATTATCAAGTCGGTTAAACACCTAAGAAAGCGAGAAACAACCAACATGGCAGATGCAGCGGTGCAGGTTGAAGCATATGACAGTACTCCCGTTCTTTAGCGAAATGCTACATGATCAGTGGTATCGGACCTCACGTTGGTAATTGCCCACGAGACCTGTGACACACCTTAAGGTTGGGGGATATTGAGACCACACATCTTTGTACTGCCTATACCTGTGCTCTTGATCGCCTATTTAGACTCATACATAGCTTTATACGATCATCCCAAAAGGTATACAAGCGATCCCTTCTCATTACTATCGTTTGTGCTTTGCGCTGTCTTTACATTACCCTCGTACTTGACCATTGATTAGAAATGCATAGTGTTCCATTGCGGATTAGCGTTGAGACTGTGTTGAAACATAGCGTCAGGTGCGTTGTGCTGGCTCTGTGAGGCGTCTTTGAAACGAGCTGTTATACGTGCGAGGGTCAGCGGTCACGGCTGCGGATCGCTACGGTCAGGAATTGGGGAGATCTTTGAAACCGCGGAGTTGTTACCTGATCCGGAGTTGCATATCTTTGAAATGCAGAGGAAACCACCGGAATGAAGCGATCTTTGAAACACAAGGAAACCCGTTGATCAGCGGTCAACAAATATCAACGCGTCGCTCTACATCAATGCGATACGGTCAGAGCAATTCCATTATTAAAAGCGACCCGCGAAGCGATCTTTATTTCTTTATCGGCCGTATGAAGAAAGGCATTACACCGGTGTAACAACAATACCTCATTAAATCTGTATTAGCGTGCATTTTGCCTTGAGACTAGGACATCCTATCTTTGGTTTAGAAAGTAAATCCACGTTAAAGATAGGACTTCGAGATACATTGTAATTTATTATATCCGAAGGGGTTCCTCGTCAGAGAATCATCACATTAGAGGGAGGCCAAGTTTATGTATTAGAAAGTTTTTTTTTAGGAGAGGGGCGTATTTCCGTTTGATTGCCAATATGATATTTTGGCGGATGATAAAGGCGCTTTGGTGTGTGCAGCTTTCTCGTTTGGAATCTTGTGAAGGGCCCGACATGAAGTTTCACCCGTGGATTACAAGTGTTGGTACAATTTTTGTTGCTGCTTTATTAACTTTTGTTTGTTGAAACCCTACTTTTAATGAATTCCGCTTTCCTAAAACACTACTGACTCTGTCATAGTTTAACTAGATAGAAATTCGTAATCCTTTTATTAGCAATCTTATTAACAGTGGTTTTATGAAGGATTTAAGCGGAGATTAGGTTAAGGTTTCACCTTTTTCGAAAGGAAGGGATGAATATCTATGTTCTTTCAGTGTCTTCAATTCATACATAGTGCTGCTGTAGGCGGGTTAGGGTTCACCTTTCGAGAGGAGGAAGGTTCGAACATCACATTCTCTGTGATTTATAGAGACATTTGCTTGACGGGTTGGGGAGGTTCACCTTTCGGAGAGGAAGGGATCAGAATGTCATGTTCTCTATAGATTTCAATTACTCCTGCAAGTGTGCTAGCCAAAGGCTTGGTTAAGGGTTTCACCTTTCGGAAGTGAAGGGATCAAAACATCCTGTTCTCAATATATTTCAATTACTTCTACAAGTGTTATTGGCGGTGGGTTGAGGGTTCTGCTTTCCGGAGGAGAGGGATCGAGGAGCATCCCTATTCTCTGTGGATTTATACTGAAGTGTGCTGGCATTGGGTTAGGGTTCACCTTTCAGGAAAGGAAGGAATCGGGAAGATCATTTTACATTATTTTCTATACAAGTGTGCTAATGGGGGATAGGGCTTAGATTCAGCAAGAAAGGAAGGAATTGAATGGCGACCTGCTAGATAAGTCAGCTTTTGCATTACTGTTTTCATGAAAAGGTGTTGATCAGAAATAAAGTCTTGAGTCTCTGTTTGAGAAGTAAGGGTCTTGTTCTCTGGTTATAGAATAATTGTTCCTTCCTATTTCAAGTGTTATTTTAATGTAATCCGAGATTCTTTAATTAATCATTTCTTTAACTTTGATCTCTGCAATAGGTAGATTTTTTTTCTGTAATTCAAGTTAGAACTTAATTTTGTTCAAGGCAAGTGTGATTAGTATAAGTTTCTTTACTACAACACTGAGCTTCTTTTGGAATTGAGCATATATAATTAAATTGGTTATCTTTGAAATACTTTATGTATCACTTGATTGTTTGAATTAATTAAGCAATTATAATAGCAGTGCTCATTGATGGTTCCTAAGTACCACATGCGCACCACCCATGGTATAGCAATCATTGGACTATTCGTTACATATTCCCCATAGTAAGGTCGATCTTATTGCATTTTTCACGAGCAATTGATAGTTCCTCCATCGCAATCATTACTTGAAACTCGGCACTGGATATACAAAGCGTTGAAGATCTTTTGCTAATTCTGATGGGCGAACTATGAACCTTGCAGAATCAGGTGGGACTATTACCTTCTATGCGATGTATCAACCGATCTGAAAGGGTTTGAGGTGCCTAATTCAACCAATGCATTACGATACTCTGGCCGAGGTCTAACTCTTGAAGACGAAGAGATTGCTTCTACGGTTTCATCTGAGATGGTTCTTGTTCTTGTTCTTCTTCCTCTTCACAATCCTATTGAATTTCTTCTCTACACCTTATATCCTTATACTTGCTGTCTAATTAAAGCATAAACCTTTGCTTTTCTTCCTCCAATTATTGAGGTGTCCTTAGGATTTAAATTATTTTCGGAGAAAGAACTATTATTTCCTCTCTATAGATGTGAATGCGGTCCTTTAATGCTTATATATTTTCACTTTCAACATTTCTTGCCTGTAAATCATTCCTCAAATGATTTGGGTTCCCAAAGTGAACCTCATGTTGAATGTTATCCTTTAAAGTTCTATGAGTACATCAATCAATCCGTGCTCATCACGGAATATTGGTTGCCTTCATGTTCAATCTTTGGAAGTTCTCAGTAATAACAGTATGAGAACCTACACTTTGTGAGATTTATCAATTGGCTAAAGAGGTATTGCTCCTTGTATCCTCATAATTATCATTTCTTCCATGGTGTCAAGTGACAGAGTGATTTGCGAGAACAAAGCCTCGATACAAACAAATTGATTGAGTTCTAAAAATATAAAGCAATTCATACCTTTTGTATGTCGCATTATGGAGATCAAGGAATTGCTCCATCACGGTATCCATGTGATTGGGTCCTTTCATCAAACATCCTCATATCAATCTTAGAGACGTGGTTGGTCTTCAAACCCGAGTTGAGTTTCTCCATTCTTGATTCACCTTCCTTGTGTCCTCATCATGAATTTCATGGGATGAATTTTCACTTTTTGGGTGTCTTCTCTGTTAAGAAATTTTCATTACTTCCATGATCTTAGCTTCCATTGAATCCATCTTATTATCAACTTAGATTCCATTGAATCCCATCTTAGCTTCCATTGAATCCCTCATCTCTTGTGGTTCATCTTTAGTTCTTGTCTTCTTTTGTAAATAATTTATTTCCCTCACGCGTTATTCACCTTCATCAAGAGTCCAATTAGAGGATTTTACGGAAGCATTTGGTGCTGAAGTTCCACGTTTGGGTGGCATGTTGACCCAAATATCACTTTTTGAGTCTTGATTTTGAGGTGGTTACGCTAGACAATATTTCTTCTACTACATCTCCAAGTTTGATCCCATACGATTGAAACTTTATTTAAATGATTCGATATTTCTTCCTCACCGCAGTACTTGCAGATGCGATCAAAATTGGATGCCAAGTGGAATTTCTGGGTAACTTCCTCACAACTTGCCGATTTTGGCATTTCCAGGAGATCTCATACGTATAGAATTCCCCACACAAAAATAATTGATATAAAATTCTGAAACTCACACACCAGAATGCAGAACATGCACGGTCAATGAAACCAGTCCTCGAATTTGGATACTCAACGAAGTTATTCTTGTTTTACGGAACACCTTCTTGAGGCTAGTCAGTCGGGATAGTTAGATGCCCTATCTTACACAAGGTGTATCTACTAAAATTTAAGATGGCCGGAAGATGAACTTTTTACCCATGTACTTTTACTGTTTAAGCAAATATTCCTAGAGGAAGATTGGCTTGGTACAAAACATTTTATAGAAAATTCATATTGAATCATTTGGGATGATTCCGGGAACCCTATCTTGGGGATGTATCTCGAGAAATTATAATACCTCGAGAACGGATTTTTGAACCCAGCGTGCCTTGATCCGTCTACTAAATACCCTCCAAGAGGTTCATTATGAAACTTTTTAGAAAAAAATTATGAAAATTCCTGGGAATATCCCGGATGTAGCGTGAAACCCCAGACGAGCTCGTGCCATATTTAAGAACCAAACACTGTGCAACGAAAATATAGGAGGAAAAGTACTCTTGCTTGAAAAAGAGATAATTTAGGATAATAAGCCTCTTCTAGAGGCCAGCCTCCCCTTTTACCCACAAATGTTTCCAAGTACCAGATGGTTAAAATGCATCTCCTTAGTGCTATAGAACTAGGAGGTATAATTACAATAACCATTCAGCCGTACAATAATCACTACTAATCTAATATGCCCCAATTAAGGGGTATGGAAGCCAATATTAAGGCTTAACCTTACAACTAAACTTTAGACCTCTATACTCCATAAAGATGGTACAAAGGTTTTGGTCATTTTGTATTTTGTGTACCTCTGGAGACCAGGTGTACAAGAACGCAGTTGGTCCAGTTTCAAAATTGACATTATAATAATTATTTTTATTTTCTTTTTGCTTCTTAGTGGCCCATAACATATCTTTTCTTCACAGTGGTTGAGAATATTCTTGGCATGCTTTTGGATTTTTTTCCTGAAGGGTTTTCTTTGTCTCTTCTCTTGGGGATTTGATGTTTTTCCATGTATTTTTGTTGTTCATCATAGAAAGAAGGTTTGGAAACTTTTATTTTCCATACAAAATGCAAAAATAACTTAGTTATATGTATGCATGGAATTGAATAGCAGTCTTACTATGTCTTTTTCAAATGGTTGTTTTCATAGTCCTTCATCTCAACAAACTAATCGTTTTGACAAAGTGAAATTAGTAGTCTCTAGTACAAATACTTAAAGTCCTTTTTAGCTACATACCCTCTAAGTACAATCTATAAGAAATATAATCTTCCCCAGATATCACTAGGGTTTGATTGTGTCTTTGCTTAGTTCCAAACACAAAGGTAAAAATTTGAAACTTGTGTTATTTAGGTCTTAAATATGCTTTTGATCTTTCTTGATTTCTTTGTTCATAGCATGAAAACAAATTTAGTTTCTCTCGATGCTTGTCGGCCTAATGTTGATTCATTATCTTTGAGGCAAAAGCAGAGGCTTGAACTAAAGTTTGTTCAATAAGTCAACAACTTCCTAAAAATAGTGTTGTACAAACATCAATTGCCATATTTACTATTTATTTACTATGTAGTTTGGTTTAGACTTTTAACCTTCTGCTTCACACTTTTGGAGGTTCATGTTAATATCTTACATATTGCTTTGGTCACCTCTGAGGCTCAATTAAGGAGCTCTTAATCATGGATGAAGCTCAAAATTTCTGTAGCTCAAAGGTTGGCATTTTAGTTAATAAATTGATTTATGTCAGGTAACTTGTATGCATTCATGCTGATTTGAGTATCTTTGGCATGCTTGAAGGTTTGAACTAAAGTTTGTTCAACAGGTCAGCAAGTTCATAAAATAAGAAATATCGTACAAATATCAACTGCCATATTACTATTTGTTTACTTTACAGTGTGGTTGGTTGGACTTTTAACCACAATTTTGGTGGTTCATGTTAATATCTTACATGCTTTAGTTACCTCAGAGGCTCAAAGTTTGGTTTGGACTTTTAACCTTCTGCTTCACAATTTTGGAGGTTCATGTTAATATCTTACATATTGCTTTGGTTACCTCTGAGGCTCAAAATTAAGGAGCTCTTAATCATGGACGAAGCTCAAAGGTTGGAATTTTAGTTAATTTTTATATATCCTCGGCACTGTAGGCGATATAAAAGCTTTTCTTCATCTGAAGAAAGTGGTTCATGTACTCCATGAGTGTTATGTCAAACCCCTTGGCATACACAAAAGAAAGGCCTATACAGAGCATATAGCGCTTGGCATTGGAACATGGTTTGGTCCAATTTCATCATTACTCTTGTTCTTAAACATTAAGAATTCTTAACCTCAAGGAGAAACTTTGGAAGTGCTTTTCGGGGAAACTGATGTTCTCTTGATATGTGATAACTTGTCTATGTTCGACATTGAAATGCCATAATGGTTATGATATTATTAGTTGGTAGGTTTGATTAATTTTGTATGTTTTGTTATGGACGTCATTTAGATAAGAGGAGATGAACATGTAGTTAGACACAAGTTCATTTTTAAAGTGATTTGCCATGCACAAATTTTGCATACCTCATATTTTAGGTCTTCATTCTTGTGGAGATGATACCAAGAGTAATCTCATTAGGATAGAAGCTGTGACAACATGTTTCATTGGGTAAAAGTTTGAAGGATCTGTTAGACGTGTATGAACTTAATGTTAGTTCATTCACCATATTGGGTCTTTTTATCTCTTAGACACTCTCGAAAGAAAAAACCCAACCTTTAGTGCGAGGGAAAGCCTAAGGAAACTATTAAGTGGGTCACTAGATGAAACCTATATGACTTACTCTTCCTTTGGGATTGGAATGACTATTAGGTCTTGATATTGATATTGTATTTTTTTTTTAAATACCTACATAAAGGTGGCAATTGTGACATCTTTCTCTCTCTTCCTGTCGCTATTGCCACATCCAAGACGTCTCTCTTTCCACCTCCAAGATTGTCGCTCCCATAGCAACCACGTCGGAGCTAGTAACTCCAGGCCATCGTTGTTGCCACCTGATGGACGTCGTTCTTGCCACGTCCAAGAGTGTCACTCCCATAGCAACCATGTCAGAGCTAATACCTCATCCCGTTGGTCTTGCCACCTTCAAAACGTCTCTCTTGCCACCTCTAAAATGTCTCTCTTTCCACCTTGAAAACGTCTCTCTTGCCACCTTAAGAATGTCTCTTTTGCCACCTTTAAAACGTCTCTCTTGCCACATCTGAAATGTCTCACTTGCCAAATTTGAAACGTCGGTCTTGCCACGTTTGAAACGTCCCGTTTTCCACGTTTGACACGTATATTTCCACGTTTGAAATGTCCCTAGATGTCGGTCTTACGACGTCAATATGGGGCTGGACAATCCAATTTATGATGACACATGGCATCATATAACGTCTCAATACCGACGAAAACTAGGTCGTCAGAAAAACGACGTTTGAGGGGGTCTGAGGTTTGTCAGTCTTCCGACAATAGAAAGTGGCAATTGTATCGAACGCGCCATCGAAATTTGACCCAAATGCACTAGTGTGTTCATCTTGATATCATAATAAGTTTTTGATAGCTTTAGTATTCATCATTTATTATGTTATTAGGATAATTCCTTTATGAATGTTGTCCATAAAATGCTTCAGATACAAATTTTGTGATCATCTATTTGGCTTCAATTAAAGGGTTTCTCCTTTAATTTCTGTTGATAGATTAAATGCAAGGATGTTCACCAACATATTTTTCTTAATGCAATTTATTGCAATTATAAGATCACGATAACTATTGATATCATTATATCTGCTATTTAAATTTAATTGCCAACATAATCGTTCTGCGTTTATTCAGAACAGACTTAAGGTTTAATGCATGTTTCCCTCCTGGGCAAGGTGGTTAGATGTTTTTAGATCGCACAAATATTTGGATGCATATAATTATTTCGTTAACATGTTAGTTTAATTTCATTTTTTTGTTATTTGTTTTATCACTGAAATTTGAACGTAAAAGTTTGGCTTTTGACTATCTGTACATTTTCATTTCAAAGCATTTTCTTCATTAGTTTAAGAGTTATAAAAGGAAAATAAAAAAATATTTCTATGTGCTTTCTTTATCTTCTTCTTCGAAAGAAGTCATTTTCACATCGATTTTCGTAAGTTTTGATTAAAACTTGTAGCCTGTAAATAATGTATATAAATGACAGTTATCTATCTTTAGCTTAAATACACCTATTACAGTCATATTATATACATATGTACATATATGTAATATTTAGAAATTAGTTACCTATTTCTTTTCTTTTATTTTTGTTTCTTTTAGGATTCTTAGATTGGCCAACGGAGCATTAAACCCGTCAGGACAAGTTATACCAAACAGCTTGGGTTACTTAGACAACCCCAGTCCGGACTCGTTCTTCCAAATGACGGACGGTCATTTTCTCCCATCAACAGGTTTCCATAGCATGCAATAGGATAGCCATGAAATGAAGTGGACGTTTCCATGCACACACCCAATAACAATAGAAGGAGGATACTTATGAGGGACTGATGAGAATAGGAGGGAGACCTGCTTGTGTTGTGTGGGGCATGTATTGTAGGTGCCAACGACTAGTCTATCTTAAAAAAAAAATCTACAGTGAAAATTACATGGTCTAGACATATTTTGTTTAACCCAAACTAGAAAATTTATATTATAAAAAGGTTGTTCTGGGACAAAAAATTACAAAGAGAGGAAAAATTTCTAGAGGGGAGATTTAAAAAAATATACCCAATATGAGATGGACTAGATCATTACAGAGATCATCATAGAATTTACAATTGTATGAATCTAACAAGATTTTAGTATAACTTATATAAAAGACCCCTGAACATAGCCAAAATTTGAAGAGCATTCAGACTGAATTATAATGAGGAGACCGTGTTTGTTCATTCACTTCCTCCATTTCTTCATCATCGGGTTGTTCGAAGGTGGCCTTGAGATTTGGAAGTTGAGATTCTCTTGGACTGGAGTTCATTAATTATTAGTATCCTACTGTATTGTCTTGTGGCTCCTAGGGTGCTGACTGAAGATGAATTTGTTCCAACTGGCTTCTCAAGGAATCCACCTCATCATTCAATGTCTGAACATATTTCCTTTGATTGACATTAAATTCCAATACTGAGAAGACTTGAGAGGCGAGGCTGCTCATCCTACTTTGAAACATAATTACCATTGTGTGTATATCTTCTAACTCCTGCTATAGTTGAAGAAATAGATATTTAATTCCTTGATGTCGACTTTCCATAATGAATTTCCTGCAGATATGAATTTGCCACCTTTCTTGATTTTGATGTTTCAAGTGCATAATGTAGAGGACGTGAGTGCATTTATAAAAGGGTAGTTTCAGAATTAGGATGTGATTGATGCCTCCTTACTGGATTCACTTACTTTCCAAGTATTTTTCCAGACGGTTTGATTCATGAGAGTGAATGCCACTAATGGATCTCGCATGGGTGGTGGAAGTTATCTTTAGATAGCTATGTGTGTGAAAAAAATTGAGGACAAACATTGACATAATATAAAGCAGGAGGAAGTGACGGAGAAGTGAGGGTGATGTACAAAAGGGAAGAAAAGGATCACAAGAGCCATGGAGAAGGGGGGTGACATAAGCGGTTTCAGGTACAGTTCTAAAAGGATTTGCATGTGAGAAGGGATAGCATGAAAGGAAAATGGGAAAAATGTCAGGCTGAGGAGAAAACTAGGGGAGATGAATTTTGAGACCATCTAGTAGGGAGGGACGAGAACCTAAGGGGTAAAGGAGAAATGTGGGAGAATGAGTGGGAGGGGATAGAAAAGACAAGGGGGAGGGTTGGTGGCGTACCGAGAGAGAATCCACATGGTGAATGAAAAGGTGATAGGATTCAAGGCTTTGGAAGTCTAAGGCTAGGGGAACATGTCAAAAGTAGAGGAAAGGGGCTAAGGAACTAGTTTGAAACTTGCATTTCCATTAATAATTAACAAACCAAATTCTCCACTTGCTCCTTTATTAGCCATCTCATATGGAAAAGAATTGAGTTCTCTATTGGTATGGCATGAGAATACTTGGCTAAATTCCTTAATGAGACCCCGAATATGAATGAATATCGCTCTTAGTATTTCTTCATATGGCAGGGAAGAGTGGATTAAATGCCTAATTGTGTTTTTAAAGTCTCCAACAATTGTTAGAATATCTATGTTTTTTTATCTAGATATATGTAATACTTGAAGGAGGGCATATGTTTTTTCTTGATTGTTGGTGGCCTTGCCTATAGACCAAGAGTATGTTGACTCTATTTTTCCTCTAGGTTCATAGAGCACCCCTCCTGCACCTATCTCCCCATGGTTTCCTTTTGATGCACCATCAAAATAGAGGGAATTTGTCTTTTGTCGAATCTGAGAAATTTGAAGCTGAGAGTTGAAGCTGCTAGGATGATCCAGTGCAGATGGAATTGAGAGTTGTTGTGTTTATAAGAAACCTCTCCATCCTATTATTTTCCCATTGGTATAGCACATTAGGTTGTGTAGATTTTATACCTCATGTTTTGAACTGCTCAAGGAGCATACCTAAATCATTTTCAACCATAGTTTCTAGAGAGGACTTTAAATCCTAAAAAATATGTTTGTTCCTTCCTAACCAAATTTTCTATCAGAAAAAGTGGACCAGATTCTTTTGAAAATAGGATTTCTTTCAAAGGAGCCAAAATAAACTTGTGGCCAATGAAAAATCATGTAGTCTACTAAGGGAGGCCATTGAATGTGAAAGAAAATATCCTAAAGAATAATTTTCCAAACTTCTTTAGTGAAAGGAAAGATAAGAAAGAGATGACGAGAGGACTTAGAGTCTTTTAAATAAATGACACATCTTGAAGGGCTTTTAATTCCTCATTTCACCATATCCTCCTCTGTGAGAACTCTCTAGTGTTTAAGAATCCAACAAAATGCACTAATATTGTGGAAACGTCAAGAGTTCTACTAAGAGCTTCAACCATGAGGATATAAAGTATGGGGGAGAGAGGGAAACCTTGTCTTAGGCCCTAGGAGGCTCTAAAAATATTAGTAGGGAATCCACTAACAAGAGAGGCTATCCAAGGAGTGGAAAAACATGCTTCTACCCATTTAAGAAAAGAGGGGTTGAAGCTGAATTTTTCCATAACAACCAGGAGGAATCTATGATTAAATCTATCAAAGCCACTAGCCATGTCTAATTTTATAATCATCCCTTTCTCTTTTATGGAGTTGCTTGAATGGATCTCCTCTTGAATAAGGATTATATTTTCAATTATTTGTATTTTTCCCACAAAACCTCCTTGAGTCGGAGAGTCGAGCTTGCGAAGGAGGGGTTTGATTCTATTAACAATGACTTTAGATATAATTTTTTAAGAGACATTGCAAATAGAGAGGGGCCTAAATATATTGAAGGATGAATGATTTACCTCTTTGGGGGCAAGAGATAGAAAGGATGAATTGGGGTTTCCTCCCATGTGAGTTGATCTCTGGAAATATCTAGCCATGTGTATCAAATCAAATTTTATTATGTCCCAGTATAGTTTGTATAAGTGAGTTGAGAAGTCACCAGGGCCCGTGGATTTGTCTGATTTCATTTGCTGAATGTCATTAAAGATCGCATATTCTTGGATCTCTTATGATAGTAAAATATTATCTTGTTGAGAAATGAGTTGAAGGATGTTCTCAAGAAGTTTTTCATAGTCATCCTGGAGTTGGGGAATTTCTTTGAGTATATGTTTTTGAAGTGTTGAAAGGTTGCTTCCTTAATTTGAGCGGAGGAAGAAATTAGCTCTTTAGTCCCAGGTGTAATTTATTTTACATTATTCCTCCAAACTTGAGCTTTTACTGCCTATGAAAAAATGTTTTGTTTCTTTTCCCTTCTTTTAACCATAAACTCCTTGATCTCAATATCCATTTTTCCTCTTCAACTCTTAAGGCACTGTGGTATTGTTAGAAGGATTTTTTCTCTTCCCTTATAAGTTCCTCTGTTATTATTGCAGTTTCAGTATTTTCCTAGAAAGTTTCCACTTTTTTGGAGAGGGATTCTATTCATAATGTGGGGTATTTATATACTTTTTTAACCCAATCCTTTATAGCTTGCTTAGTTCTTTTCAACTTTTTCTCCCAAATATGAACATGGGATCCAACGATGCTACTTGACGAAGAGGAAGAGATGATATCTAAGAAAGAAGGGTCTTGAGCCCAAAGGGGATTGAAATGAAAAGGACTTGGTCCCATATCCTCTTGTTCAGATAGAGTTAAGGAGATAGGCTATGATCAGAGCCACCACAAGGGATAATAGATGAAGTGCAAGAAATTCTTTCTTCGAGATAGAAGTTGCTTACCATAAATCTATCTATTCTCTCTACTATATGACCTTTTCTCGATATCATCTTAGTCCAAGTGTACTTTTTTTTCTTTGGATTTATATCAGAAATATCTAGGGAGGATATTAAGTCTTCCAAATTCTCTCTTGAAGGATAACGAACAAAGATTCCTCCTCTTTTTTCTTTAGGATGAAGAATGGTATTGAAATCCCCTGCAATGATAATATGAGTATTTGTGCTCAAGTTTTGGAGGTCTAGAAGCGATTTGCGGCATTGGATTTTCTCATGAGGATTGTTTGGAATATATACATTTATTACAATGAAGATCTCTCTAATCATGATGAGAGAGAGAATGACTTGTAACCAGTCAAGAGTGGACTAAATTCTTACAAGTTGGAAAAGACAAGAGTTCCAAAGTGTAAATAGTCCTTTCAACACATCACGAGAGATGACTTCTTCTCCTTTACTTGCATTCCAAATTTTTTTACTATAGAGAGTGATCTATTATTCTTGCATATTTGTTTCTTGGAGTGAGAGAACCTCCAATTTCTCTTGTTTTGTTAAGGACTTTACTAGATCCTATTTTGTTGGGCTATTAAGGCCTCTACAGTTCTAGGAGATGACTTTCATTATTTATGAAAGGATTTAGGAATCCCTCCTTTGGGAGGGTTTGATCCTGATCAGGGGATCAAATTTTGCTCAATTTTCAAAGTGCTCGGAATGCGACGAAAATAGTGCCATTGTGTCTGTCTCATCTTCCTGATTCCGGCGGTATATTTACTTTCGCAAACGGAGTCCGTATGGAGGAGATATCACGATCTGTCCGCCAAGACAAACAAGCAAAAATTTGGAATGCTGACTGTACCTGTCCGTAGAGTCTGTACGGCCACATGGCAGGGCCGTACCATCATGATGATGTAGTAGGTGGAAGATGTGGCACATTTTTATTGGTTGGTGGTTGTCCAATCGGGTGGTGACGCGTGTCATTTATAGCCAATAATGTGCGGACAAGTGGCCCAACCCATTGGCCCCACGTGTCCCTTTATTTTTATTTAAAT
>SNQJ01S0030007.1:53660-64058 GCA_010110895.2 Picea sitchensis
AGCAATAGTAAAACATCCTGTCATCAATCATGACGCATCATCATCAAGGTTAAGTGGTTCATCATCATAAGAATCCAGATCACTTGCGAGCAAGTGTCCTCAAAGAATAAGTTTTGTCAGTGCGCCAGAGCGGGATGTTACAGGTTTCCGTAAGGTGAGGAGTTGGGTCGGATGTGCCCATTTTGAAGCAACTCTTGGATTTTTTCATTTATTTCCTCATTTTTCATCAAAGAGCGATGATAGACTGACCCATTGGGTAGAGGTGCACCAGGGGTTAGATCGATTGAATGATTGACCTGACAGTGCAGTGGTACCTCGGTGGGTGAGAATATGTCTTTGTATTATTCCACGATCTTTTCTACTTGCTTCTGCTATGTGGATAGGTCCTTTATAGAGGCTATGGATATGGTTGCGACCTTCTATTCACTGGAGAGCGAATCATGAAGAAGACAAATTTCTTGGTTTGTGAAATGACCTTCCTGGATTGCTTAGCAGAGATCAAAGAAATGGAAGTAAGATGAGCAACCTCTAGTATCATGTACAATTGTCTACCCAAAGTAATAATTAAATAATGTGAGGTCTAGATTCATATACATCATGTTGTTTCCACAAGTATGGTTGGACTAAAATAACATCACAAACTTCATGGGGGGAAATATCACACAATACCTCATCCTTGAAGGGATTGATGTTGTAGTGAAGACGACATTGTTTGTTGATGCACATATCTCTTCTTTGGTGAAGCCAAAATATGGTGTAGGGATGCGGGTGTGGCATCATCAGCAGGTTCAATTGCTTGATGACCTCTGTCGAGATTAGGTTCTTTTGACCTCTATCAACAATGAAATGCAACAGATCACCCTTCACCCACATCTACGAGTGAAAAATGTGTTCACATTCCTCTGGTTCTTCTGGTTCACTTGTATGGACCTTGATGGTGGTGATAGTGGCACTGGATTCTGCATCAATGATCTTCTTCCCCTTGTTTGGATATGATTAAGAGTTAGAACCTACCTCTGACTCTAAGGCTTTTAGCTCAACCACTAATGACTTCTTCGAGCGACATTCATTGGTGTTATGCCAAGGTATTTTATGGAATTCACACCACTTCCCAGTGTCCTTCCTCATCTTCTCATTACCCTTATTTGTTTGTGTCTTGGACTGGTTGACCTGCGGTGGTCCATCCTTTCACTTTCCTTTTTTCTATGGATTGGGGCTGCATTTTCCCTACTTTTGTTGTGAGGAATTTGCAGATCCAAACTCCCACTTCTTCGGTTTGAATTTCTGCTCGATTTTTATAGCTTATTAATAATCTGTGCCCAGTGATGAGATCTCTAGAAACTCCATTTATTTTTGGATGTATCTATGAAGATAACTACAGTACTTGAGCACTAGATGTCATTTAGAGTCTTTGATACCCAACTTGGTGCACAAGGTATGAAAGATATTTTTGAACTCTGGTACTATCTGGTCCCTTTCCTGTCGCAATGTCATCCATATCATATATTGGTCATCGTAGCTTCCAACATGGTAGTATTGTTCCTTAATAACATCCATGAAAGAATCCTAAGTGGGTGCAACCGAAAATATTTCATATTCCCCAGTGGACTTTTTCTCACAGTAAGTCTCTCACCTATCCTTGACATGGGGGACAACCTTAAGGAGTGCAAAGGTAATATTTTCTCTATTGAAAACATTATGGACCGAAAAAAAACCTTCTAGCAAATCCAATCATTTATCTACAACATTCACATATATCTGGATTTCAAATAAGGGGATATAAAAATTGACTTGTACCTTAAAGGGGGAGGAACCTCCAAAGTGTCCACTTAATGAAGATGCGTCGCCTGTTGTCAACCGTCAAAGGATCTATGCAAATTTGTCCATGATATCGTTCCTTTGTCACGTGAGGGATTCCTCAAGAAAAAATTTAAAAGAATATCTTGATCCATCATCTCTCTTTTCTTCCTCCATGGGAGGCCATCATGATCAGTGGGGATGGTCTTGCAAGGGCTCAACTACTTCAAGTCCCAGCTCCTTGTACCTTGACCTCATTAGGGACATGCATAGAGAAAAAAATAAAGAGTAGACCACTCTGATACCATCGATCCAGATTTATAAATGGAATGAAATGAAATACATATGTATATAAAAGAAACACATAGAGATAGAATAAAACTTGAATTCTATTAATAAAGAGAACTTGTTGAAACTGTAAAAATGCATACTGAAACAAACTTGCGTGAATGGTGGCAGCTTATCTCTTAGAAGAGATGTGACGGCTATGATCATTTGCAAAAATATGAGTACAATGAGGCTTCAAATTCCTTTTTAACATAAAACATAAATGATAAAACCCTAAACATCCAAAAACCTAACACCAGAAGATGAAACACCAAAAGGTTTGTGTGCCTCAATGGGGGAGGTTGATACGTCAACTTCCTGAGGGTGTAACTTTTGCATATGATCTCCATTTAGGGAACTCGATACACCATTGGAAAGGTATGGACGAGGAGTACCTATTCTGTTCAGCCTATAATTTTCTTCAAATTAAATTCTAGGTGCTCCCGAGTCCAAAAAATGTCGTTTAGGGTCTCAAAATGACCCCGAAAGTTTGGGACCCAGAAATCTGTAAAAACTCTGCCAAAACGAAAACTGTTCTTTGAGCCAGTGGAATTAGTGGGCGGCCACTGATTTCCACCTGGATCAATTTCCTTCTGTGATATACAAGCAGGTTGAGGTAACATTGTCTTATGAACCTCAAAATGATCCTTTCTTCCTGCATATGCTCCAATGGTAGACTTGTGTGTAGCCTTATTCTTGGCTTGAATATGAGGAGCAAATTGCATAGCTTCCATAATAGTTTCAGGATGTTTTAGGAAAAACTCATGTTTAGTGTTTTCTTTTAATCCACCCATGTAAGCTTCCAACAAATTTTTGTCTCTTATGTTATTCATCCTTGTGGCCAATACCTGAAGTTTTGAATTATAATATTCAATATCACCTAAGTGCTTGATTCATATCAATTGAATGAAATAGTTCCAAACTTTCCAATATTGTGCTTCTAAGTCTCTTTTCAATAAACCCCAAGTATAATGATAAGAATGGGGATTCCTTTTAACTACCCATTGATGCCATTGATATGATTTTATCTCAAATTTCAAAGTTACTATGTGAATGCTTTTCTTATCATCCATAATATTATGTAATTCAAAATATTTCTCTATTTGGTTCACCCAGGTAAAGACCTATGTTCCATCGAACTTCCTTAATTAAACCTTCGGAAGGTTCACTCATTTTGGAGACCATCCATATCTAACTCCATTGTTGGAGTTAAATCCCCCTAGAAAATCCTTATTATTGGAAAGTTGTTCAACCTAAATACTACCTTTATTTTCATGAGTCCCTTTAGACACCTTGTAAATTTTAGGGGACCTCCCATTCAAGGCTTCTAAAATATTATTTTTCATTTTTTTCAACTTTCCATCCATTTTCTATTCCAACCGTTCCATCATTCTTTTTCGTTTGTTCCTTATTTTCATCTATCTTCCTTTCCATTTTTGTTTGATTATTTATCAAATCAACATATTTCACTGACCTATCCTAATATTCGTTGATTTGATTGTGTGATTTGGATAGTTGGTTCTGTATCTCATTTTCTTCATGAGTCATGGAGTGTAGATTTTAGCATTGTACACTATTTTACTACAAACATATTTTTCGATAAAATAACATAAAAGATACAATGGAAAATACACACATTACACATAGATTTTTTCCCATGGAAAACCAAACCAGGAAAACCAACATATTCTATATTCATTCATAGTGATACATTGTTTACAGTACAATATGCATATAGGATCCAACAACATCCAAAACCCTAAACCAATGAACTGGATTAGTCAATGATCCTAATTCCTTAACCGGAAATAGAAAACCATTGACAAAAACCATGTGCCAAAAAACCTCCCAGCAATGTACACAAAAATCGAGGAAAAAATGTGACAGGTTTCTCGAGGAAAAAAAAAACTATTGGGGACACTGCTCATGAACCCCTGCATAGGGGGACTAGCACTCCCCCCTCAAACTCCCTTGCACAACGTAGAAAACACTAAAACTAGTCGTGTAAAGAATATAACACATACCCAACATGGAGGAGCTTTATGGAGGTTTAATTGGTGAAGTGAATTTTGGATATATCTTTGGAGCCATGGAAAAGTGTTACTGGGTCCTAAGGACAAGGGAGTGTCAGTTTATATGGCTCTCTGATATATGTGTGGGGTTAAACAATAATACTCAGTCTAATTTCTTAGGGAACTAACTAAGGAGGCTCAACCATGCCCTTAACTGTACTACCCAATTTCCCAGGTACTAGAGAGTGGTCTTTTCGAGTGTTGTTCTCATTGTACTATAACAACAAGATGACCAAATATCTTATCTAAGGTTGGTTTCAATTATACCTAGGGGACTTCCTATATATCCAAAGGTACATGGAAGTGATATTCCATCTATAGATATTGTCTAATGCAGTATGACTCAAAGGGGTACCGACAAGGGTTTCCAACTAGGTGAAATAATGTGTTTCCAACCACATGAAACCATGTGTATTTTCTATGTATATTCTTCTGCAACCACAATTTTACCCACTTAAAGATAGATCACATATTATGTAAAGACACTGGAATGCATCTCTATTTTGTTTTTAAATGAGCTTGCTAGTAGTGGAAAAAGATCTTAAAATCACCAAGAAATAACTTGTGGAAAAATCCTAACTTCCACAAGAAATATATCATAAAATATAATGATTCAAAATATGAAAATATTTCCACATGTACTTCACTATGTCAACTCAGGATTCCAAAAATTTTAGAGTCTTAAACTTCATTGAAAAAAAATTACAACAAAAATGTCAAAATAACTGATTTTTTTGTTTGTTTGTTAATTTGTCTGGACCTGCTGGCTGTGGGATTAACCCGTGGCTCGAGAAACCATGACTCAGGGGCATCTAAGCCATCAAAATTACTCGGGGATCACACCTGGTCTGAGCCACACCAACCCTTAACATGGTTGGATTTTTTGTCCTCGTAGGTTTCAAACCGGTGACTTTAACAAAACAGAGTGGCTTAAGAACACACTCCGTCACCGACTGTTCTACACCTCAGGGAATTTAAAAATTTGAAGGACATGGGGGTGGGATTTTATCCACTTATGTGTGCATGAGTCACAATACCATTTAATATGGTATCTCTGGGTGCAACCACACTTTCGAACACTACCTCAAGGTGTCCCCATGGCTCTAGGTAAAGCCCTCACGAGAATTGAACCTTGTCCAACGGTGAAAAAATCCTCTTTCCACCATTGTATCCAACCCCTTTAGGCTCAAAATAACTGATTTAAGGATTACTCACAAGCCTTTTATTTCATGATTATATCTATGAAAGTATAGTGAAAAAGAAACTGTAATTTTTACCTCCTATACTATGACATTTTTTCACAACCTCCACAAAATTTCACTATTTAAAACTTCCCATAATTTTTTTTATAGTGAAACTTCCAATATGATTCGTTTAAAACTAATTTCAGGATGAGTCAAAAACCCTATCTTCCATAGTCTATATCTTTGAAATTATAACAAACCATAACTTGAAATGTTTATCAAACATATTATGATATGTATCCTAATTAACCTCCAAACTTTGTTGTTTGAAGCATACCATAAAAAAAGTTATAGTGAAAATTCCAAGATGACTCACTTGAAGTAGAAAAACCCTATGATCGATGCTCGAATAACAAATGTTATGAAAAAATCACTTTGAAAATGACAAAAAGTCAATGAATATAGTCCACTTCGAGGGGGAAAGTTAATTTTACAATATATCCAATTCAAACGAAAAAATATGGTGATCCTAAGACTAGGTCTCCTTGGTGTGTGTGTGTGTGTGTGTGTAAGACAAAGGGTACAATGCAAATTTCTAGACAACCTAACAATATAAAAAATAAAATAATAATGAATGATTATTAGAGACTTAACATAGGGGACCAAGGGACTTAATATATCTTTTCATTTATTACATTCAAGCAAGAAACATGGAAGACTAGATGTACATGTGAAGATGGAGGCAACTCCAATTTGTAAGCTATACTTCCAATCCTTTGCAACACCTTATAGGGACGATAGTACTGAGTGCCAATTTATGTTCCTTATTTTATTTCTTGAGGGACATTGTTTTATATGGTTTTATCCTAAAAAATACCTAGTCCTCCACTTTAAATTCCCTTTCGCTATGATGTTGATTTGCTTGTTGTTTCATCCTATTTTGTGTTGTAACCAAGTTGTTCTTGAATAGTTTCAGAACCTCTTGTTGGTGATTTATGTGGTCCTCCATTGATTGAACCTTCTATTTCCATCTCAAGGGTGATATATGGAAGATGATATACATAAATTTCCATGAATGGGGACATTTTTGATGAAGTATGGAAGGATGTGTTGTACCACCATTATTCCAAGGGAAACCACTTGCCCCATTGTATCTGTTTATTAGATGAAAAACAACGAAGACATGCTTCTATACATTCATTCAAAATATCAATTTTCCCATCATATTGAGGATGATAAGAGGAGATATGAGACAATTGAGTTCCCAAACAAGAAATCAATTTAGTCTAAAAATTTACAGTGAAAATTGGATCTCTATCACTTACAACAATCTCGAGGATTCGGTGTATCTTTTGAACTATTTTCATGAAATTTATGGTTATTGTACTTGCTTTAAAAGGATATAACGAGATAAAAAAATGGCATACTTTGTTATTTGATCCAATGTTACCATGATGAAATTATTTCCTTTGGACTTGGGTAGACCTATGATAAAATCCACTAAAACCTCTTCCCATTGTTGATATGGTATGACTAATGGTTGTAGGAGCCCTTGGGTCTTGATTGTCTCTCCCTTATTTTGTTGTAAGACTATGCATGCATTCCAGAAAAATTATTTCTTGATCCTATGGTAAGTTTTCAAGAACCCTGAATGTCCTCCCATAGGATAAGTGTGCAATTCCAAAAGGACCTTCTGTTTGAGTTGGGAATTATTACAAATTTATATAATGAACTTGGGTCCTCTTTTAGTTGTTGAATGATATTGCATACCTTTTTATCTCATTTCCATTCTAATCTTTCTTCTTCCACCCAGTCAGATTGCATAATGGAACAAGCACACAATAAATTGTTTGTGTCTTCTTCTTTGCTTGAAAGTGCATCTGCCACGATATTTTGTTTCCCTTTTTTGTAGATAATTTCAATTTCATAACCTAGCATATTTGTAACCCATTTTTATTTTTATTTTGAAGATAATCGTTTTTCCAATAAGCACTTCAAACTATCATGATTTGTTTTTACTTTGAAGTGTCTTCCTATTAGGTAAGGGTGCCATATCTTAATTGCATGTAATATGACCAACATTTCTTTTTCATAAATGGGTTTGAGTAAGTTCTTTCCTTTAATATGATTGCGTTCAAAGGTGAGGGAAATTTCTTCTTGCATTAAAACTACACCAATGCCATGGCTCGAGGCATCATACTCCATAATAAAGGTTTTTGTGAAGTTAGGCATGACCAGGATAAGATTCATACACATAGCCTCCTCAAGTTTTTAAAATCTTTTGTTGCTTCTTGAGTCCAAGAAAATTCCTCCTTCTTTAATAATGTTGTTAGAGGTGCTACTATTTGACTATAATTCCTTACAAACTTGTGGTAATAGACTATGAATCTTAAGAATCCTCTAAGATTCTTCAAGGTTTTGGAAATTAGCAATTCCATCATAGCTTTAGTTATTTTAGGGTCCACTTTCACACCTTCATGAGATACAATATGACCCAAATATTCCACTTCTTGAACTACAAAGGCACACTTGGAAGGCTTTGCATATATTTTTTTCTCTTCCAATAGTTTTAATACCATTTCAACATGTTGCATATTCTCTCCCATTTTTTTTGTATATTAGTATATCATCAAAAAATACTAACACGCATTTTACGAGGAAGGGTTTGAAAATATAATTCATTAAGATTTGAAATGTTGAAGGTGCATTAGTAAGGCCACATGGAATCACCAAAAAATCATAATGACCTGAACATGTGTTCTAAATGATATTTTAGGAATGCATTCTTCCCTCATTCTCATTTGATGATATCAAAAATGAAGATCCAACTTCGGTAAGAAAGTTTCTCCTTGCAATTAATATAATAATTCATAAATGACAAGAATAAGAAACTTATCTTTAATGGTCATTTTGTTGAGATATCTACAATCTGGACACATACACCATGAACCTTCCTTCTTTTGAACCATCACTACTGGTGCAAAGAAAGAACTTTGGATAGGTTGAATGATGTCGATATCTAACATTTCTTGAATTATACACTTAATCTCACTCTTTTGTGCATATGGGTACCTTTGAGGACTAAGTTTAGGTGATACAGTTCCTAGTTGCAAATGAATAACATGGTCATGATCTCCAGTAGGTAGAAGACCCTTAGGAATATCTTCAAATACCTTGGAATGATTTTTGATAACTTTTTGGAGATCCACTAGAGCAAAGGGTCTAGATGTTTGAACATCTAGTGAGCACAATTGTGCAATTACACCATGGTGTCCCTTTTTGAGTAATTTTTTCATGTCGATATATCTTATCACTTTATATGGTTTCACATGGATACATTTGAGTTCAATTTCCTTTCCTTATGAGGAAAATCTCATGAAAAGTTCCTAAAAGTTAAGATCCATTGTTCCCAATGGTTGTAACCATCGAACCCCTAATACAACATCAACACCACCCATTTGGATTATAATAATGGGACTATCCAATAAATACTCCCCCATATGAGCTTAATACTGCAAAACTTCCCTTGAAAATTTATGGTATCTCCATATACAATCATTACTTGAAACTCTAGTGCTAGAAATACAAAGTAGTTGAGAAGTTTCACTAATTTGCAATTAATGAAGTTATGGGTACTACCATAATTAATCAACACTATTACCTTTTTATTTTTGATATATCCTTCTATTTTGAGGGTTTGTGGAGTACTGATGTTTGTTGGGTATGTTTTATATTCTTTGCACGAGTAGTAGTGTTTACGTTGCGTCAGGTGCACAGGGGGGGTGCAGGGGGCGACATCCCCCGATAATTTTTTTTCCTTGGGAAACATGTCACTTTTTTTCATCGTTTTTCATGTTGCCTCGATTTTCGTGTCCATTTTTGGGTTGTTTTTTGGCACATGGTTTTTTCTGATGGTTTTCTATTTCCGGTTAAGGAATTAGGGTTGTTGATTAATCCAGGTCATTGGGTTATGGTTTTTGATGCCATTGGATCCTATATGTATATTGTATTCTAAACAATGTATCATTATGAATGAATATAGAATATGCTAATTTTCTCGGTTTGGGTTTCCAGAGGAAAAATATCTGTGTAATGTTTGTATTTGCCATTGAATATTTTTTGTTCTTTTATTGAAAATATGTTTGTAGTAAATATTGTACAAGGTTAAAATCTACATTTGGTATCAGATCTTTGTTGGCTTCACGGGGACACCTTTGTGGTGAAGGGTTTGGCTCAGGACTGTGATAAGCCTTTTTATAGTGAGAGATCCGTGGTATTTATTTTTCAGGTGAAAATAAATGGCAAGCAATTCAACAATGGAGGTTGAGAAGTTTAATGGGAAAATTTTAGAGTTGTGGAAGCTCAATATGGAATATATATTGGTGGATAGAGATCAGTGGATCATGGTAGATCCGGGTATTGCACCTACAAGAACTTCAGAAGATGACTGGACAAATTTGGATCGAAAGGTGAAGAGCACAATCCGACTGTGTCTCTCAGATTCAATATTACTGAATGTGTCAAAGGAATCTATCGCCAAGGATTTACAGGATAAGTTGGGGAAGTTGTATCAGTCTAAGTCCCTAGTAAATAAACTATTACTGAGAAATAAGTTGTATAACCTGAGGATGAGAGATGGAGACTCGGTGGCAGAGCATTTGAACACCTTCAATATTTTGGTAAGTCAGTTAGTATCTATTGAGATTAAAATTTCAGATGAAGATAAGTGTATCAATTTACCATGTTCTTTACCAGACTCGTGGGATAGTATGGTTGTGGCCATAGATAGTAATACAACTTCCTTGAAGTTTGATGAAGTGGTCTCATCCTTGTTTTCGGAGGAGAATATGGAAGGACAGAGAACAGACGCATTATTTGCAAGAGGAAACTCCCAGGAAAGAAACAGATCTAAGTTCTCAAGTGGTAGATCTAAGTCTAAGGGTAGATATAAATCTCTTGGAAAGTTTGTAAAGGTATGTTGGAGATGTGGAAAATAAGGGCACTACAAGAAGCAATGT
>SNQJ01S0030007.1:66455-86007 GCA_010110895.2 Picea sitchensis
TAAAATAGATCAGAAAAAGAGGAAACTCTGGTTAAATCGGAAAAAATATGTCGAGACAATATTGTAGAGGTTTAATATGCATGAATGTAAACTGGTCAAGGTTCCTATTCCTTTTGGTGTAAAGTTATCTACGGATCAGTGTCCCAAGACATAGGAAGAGGAGGAGAACATGTCTAGTGTTCCATATGCGAGTGCAGTTGGAAGTTTTATGTATGCAATGGTATGTAATAGACCTGACATTGCACATGCAGTAGGAGTTTTGAGAAGGTATATGTCAAAACCAAGGAAGGAGAATTGGACAACAATAAAAATGGTTTTCAGGTATTTGTGTGGCACTATTAGCTATGGATTGTGCTACCAAGGAAGACCGAGATTGGACAGAGTGGTGGATATACATGGCTTTTTGGATGCATACTGGGCTGGAGATCTGGATCGTAGGAGATCTACGAGTGGGTATGTGTTTAACCTAGTTGGAGGAGAAATAAGTTGGATGAGCAAAAGACAGGCTGTAGTGGCACTTTCAACTACATAAGTTGAATACATGGAAGCCACTCATGCAAGTAAGGAAGAAGTATGGTTACAAAGATTACATTCAGGTATTGGGTTGGTACAACAAGATGTAAGGGTAGATTGTGACAGTTAGAGTGCAATTTTTTCCGGTGAACAACCTGACTTATCATTCAAAGACAAAGCATATTGATATTCAATATCACTTTGTGAGAGACATGGTTGAAGAAAAGAAAGTATTTCTGATGAAGGTGGACACTTTGAAGAATGTTGTAGATTCATTAAAAAAACCTATGAGCACTGATAAGTTCTCTTGGTGTAAAGGATACATGGGCATTGCTGCCCTGGATTGTTGACTATGTAACCCTGTAACCCCCTTTATGAAAATAAAACAACAAGTGGGAGAATGTTGGGTATGTGTTATATTCTTTGTACGAGTAGTAGTGTATGTGTTGCGTCAAGCGTGCAGGGGGGTTTGAGGGGGGGTGCAGTGCCCTCGAGAATTTGTTTTCCTCGTTTTTCATGTTTTCTCGATTTTCATGTCCATTGTTAGGCAGTTTTTCGGCACATGGTTTTTTCCGATGGTTTTCTATTTCTGGTTAAGGAATTAGGGTTGTTTACTAATCCAGGTCATTGGGTTAGGGTTTTGGATGTCGCTAGATCCTGTATGTATATTGTATTGTAAACAATGTATCACTATGAATGAATATAGAATATGCTCATTTTCCTGGTTTGGATTTCCAGGGGAAAAATCTCTGTGTAATGTTTGTAATTTCCATTGTATCTTTTCTGTTCTTTTACTAAAAATCTGTTTGCAGTAAATATTGTACAAGGTTAAAATCTACAATATTATCCAATACATGAGAAGATATGGTTGGATTAGTCTCTTCTATTTCTATATATAATAATAGATCCAATTCTTGATCTTCTTCCTCATCACTGTCTATGAATAATAATGTCTTCTCACTACATTTATACCCCTTAGTTTACTTTCTATCACCATTTGATGAGGTTTCAACCTTGTAGGTTGACCTAGGCTAGGAGAAGGAACATGGTGCTCTCTATAGTTGTTAGTGGACACTCTTCTAATAGCCATATTTTTACTTTCAACTTTCCTAATGACATTGAAAGCATTCTCTATGGATTTAGGTTCAAGTTGAGGCACCTCCTATTGAATTGTCTCCTTTAAAGTGCCCATAAAGAGATCTAACAAATTATCCTCTGGAATTTTCTTTACCTTAAGACTTAGTTTTTGGAATTGTTGAATCTTCTTTATAATTGGACATTTTTTCTAGATATTTAACAATTGAATACATAATGTATTGCTCTTAATATCCCCATAATGTGCTATCAATTCATCCATAAAAATGGACCAAGATATAATAGAATCCTTTTTTCTTTCACAAAGCCATTGGTACCAAACAAATTGATCAATTTCTAAATACAAGGATGCAATATTTTCCTTTTGTAAGGTTAGAACTTGGTGTAGATCAAAGTATTTATCCATTTGGAATATCTATTTTATAGGATATTTTCCATCAAATGTTTTCATATCAATTTCTAGAATTAAGTAGTTCCTTGGTGCCCAGTTCAATACCAGATGATGCATATCTTATAGTGATGAATAATCATGATTCTATGGATCAATATTTATTTCCTCCACATTTTCATGATTTCCTTGCATCTTGATATATCGTTTAGGGAATCTCTCATATAGGGTATATAAGAATATGGTTGACATGGAAATTTTGAATTCTTCCTTCTTTTGTTCCATGGAATTTGGTAAGTGTTCCACATTTTGATCTATATATACTTTAATTACTTCTTTCACATGTAAAAAATGAACCTTTTTCAACATAGTATCATTCATTTCCTTAAATTATTTCTCCAATTTGGATAGTTGATTATGCATTTCTTCATTTTTTTCATGAGTGTCGAATGATCTTTTTGGAGGTTTTGTTGAAATATTGGGTTGTTTGTCATTGATGTCAACCCTTGAAGCAAGTTCAGTAGAAAATTCTCGTAGCCCCATAGGTGTGGTTAAGAAATTAGATGTTAATCAAGGAATATGGACATGAAGGACAATGTAATGGTAGGTACTACTATCATAGATGAATAGTACACGTCGTGTCATTTCCGGTGATATGTGGTACATCACGTGGTTCCTCACGGTTGAGGAGATATGGCTTTGTGAAGTTGGAGGACCCTCAAGAATATTCTAGAAACCTTTTGAAGGTCAACAAGAAGTCAATTATTCTAGAAGCTTCTAGAAATTCATCAAGAAGTTTTCTAGTCCAAGTGGTTGCAACTAGGAGTTCATTATGGGTAAAGTTGTTGCAATAAGAAAACAATTAAAAATAACTTAGTTGTAATAAGAAGTTATGATTTTACTAAATACAGGTAAAGTAGTTGCAACAAGAAAGTGGGTTATCCCTAGAAGAGGGAATATGTGTAAAACAGTTAGAATATGGCCCCTAAAAGAAGGCACTTGGAAAGTATAAATAAGAGATCAAGAGAATCCCATTATCACGTTTTGAGCACATTGAATATCTATGTTGTAAATTTTTATGGGAAGGTACTATTGACAAATCTGAAGCAATGAGTCAGAGGTAGTGAAGTTCAGTGAAGAGAGAAGTTGCAGGAATCAAAGGTACAGAGTTGAGCTGATAGTTATAGGTTTTTCCTGAAGCTGTCCAAGAGTTGTAGTGAAGGAAGAGTGCGAACATATGCGAGTTGTAGTGAAGGAAGAGCACGAACATCCACGAGTTGCAGTGAAGGAAGACACATAATCTCAGAAAAAAAAAGAAATACTCGAGTTGCAGAGCCATTAGGGAATGAACATCCACGAGATATAGTGGGAAAAAGCGTGGACATCCACGATTTTACAGAGCACATGGCGTAGATCTATTGAAACATCCAAATCTTTGAATATCAAATATATCAGGTTAGCTACAGGTTGAGAGGTATGTTTTACTATGTATTTTACTATTTATATTCTGCAGAAGTCCAACACACAAATGTCTTAGTAGTCAATGAGTATTTGATTTAGAAGACATTCTTGTGAATCTTGGAATGATGGTTTGTGACATAAGGGTTTGAGTGGAGTTGATGAAGTATAGCAATAGTGACATGTTGTGGTAGTAAAAGTGACATATATGATTGGTTGAGGATATTATTATGATAGGTTTTTGGCATAGGTTGTGACAAGTTGTTGGTACATGTTTATGTGTTAGGTTTTACAGTGGCAAGTTTCACAGGGACAAATTGGCAGTGACCGAGTGACAATGGCAGTATCAGTATTTTGGCACTTATATTTTAGGGTGATTGGATGGGGCAAGGAAAGGGGGTTGTAGCCTCCTTCTAGTTGGTGCCAAAAAAATAATGGATTTGTATATTCCTTTAGGTTGGAGCCTGAGAAACTAGGGGGTTGTAGCCTCCTTCCATTTCTAGATGGAAAAAAAGGAAGCTGATGCTTCCTATGAATGTATTTCTTTTGACATATAAGAAAATAATTCCGTGGTTTTCTCCCACAATGGGTTTCCACATAAAATACTGGTGTACAATGTACTTGTGTTGTTGCTTATTGTTCATTGTTCATTTATACTGCTTATGATGTTTAAATGTTATTGATGAAATTCTCATAAGGATAAACAATACATATTATGGTTAAAAAGTAATCAAAGTACCAATACTGATTCACCACCCCTCTCTCAGTATTACAAAAATTGGTATTTGATCTAGTCCTTCAATAAGCAGTCTAACCATTGGAAGGAGATCATGGAATACACTAAGTTTGGATCACCACAGTTTGACGGTCAGAATTATGCAGTATGGAGTATAAGAATGAAAACCTTTTTGCATGCACAAGGATTTGACATCTGGCGAGTAGTAGTAGATGGATACACAACACCAACCACTCCCCCAATAAAAAAGGATGGAAAAAAACTCGAAGAAAATAGTCTTGCTAATTCAATATTTGTCAAAGTTATGCATTGTGATTCTGCAAAAGATCTTTGGGATAAGCTTCAAAAGATTTATGAAGGATGTGAAAAATTTAAGGGAGATAAACTCCAAACCTTTAGAGTTAAGTTCGAACAATTGAAGATGAAGGAAGACGAAGACATTACAACCTACTTTCTGCGAGTTGATGAAATAATCAATACTATTAAAGGTATGGTATAAACGATGAAGGAACATGTTGTCGTTCAAAAGGTACTAACATCTCTACCTATGCAATTTGATCAAAAGATTTGAGCTCGATAATAAAGAACAGATCTAGCCACCTTGAGCATGGATGAGCTACATCGTATAATCACCACCTATGAAATGAGAACATAATAGGAGAACCCAGTCACAAAGGATGCAACATTCAAAGCATCCAAGAAGACAAAGAAGAAGAGAAAACAAAGGCCAAATTCATATTGTAGTTGTAGCTATGATTCAGAGGAACATGAAGAAATGAAAAACTTCATAAGGAAGTTGCAAAGAGGAATCGAAAAATACAAATGTATGCTTCCATTGAAATTTTTTAATTGTGGTGGTATTGGTCATTTTTCTTCTAAATGTCCCCATAAGAATAAATAAAGTGATGAAGAAGAAAAGAAAAAGAAAAAGAAAAAGGGTAGAAGAAACAAAAATAAATTCTCCAAGAAAAGTATCTACACCAAGGAAGAGAGTTCATCATCAGATGAGGATGAAGATAGTGAAAGTGATACAAAAAGAGTACTCTTCATGGAAGTGGAAGATTCCAAAGAAGATTTTGAAGAAGAAGGGGAAATTGATCTCAGAGAATAATTAATCAGTGCACTAGAAGAGCTAAGGTTTTCAAAGAAAATCAAGTCACTCAAAGTAGAACTAAAAAAGAAGGAAGGATCTCAAAATTCCAATTCCGATGAAGTCAAGGAGATGATGAAGAAGCTAAAAATCCAAGTAGAAGAAGATAAAATAATTAAATAATCACTTAGAGGTCAGTTAAATGAAAAGGAAAAGATGATTGAAGGCTTGGGAGTAGAAATAATCACACTAAGAAAATATATTTAGAAGAAGGACATATAGCAGGACAACACTAAAGTATTGGATGAGGTGATTAGTAGTCAAATACCATACCATGACAAATCTGGACTAGGATATAACCAGACAGAGAAAGGCTCAAGATCCAAGGCAACAAAACAAAGAAACTATGCAGAAACAGTCAGAGGTTATCCTAAGAAGGAAGAAGGAAAGGGGAATAAAGAAGAAGATTACAAAGACACTGCACCACCCATATTCATAACCCAAAATCAATAGCAACCATCAATAGAGAGAAATCAAGAAGAAGAAGGATTCAGAAGAGCAACACCATTCAAAAGATATTCCACCCCCATGTATCAAACTATTTTTCTTGGTTTATGTTATTCATGTAATAATTTTGGGCATAAAGCTATGAATTGTAGAGCCAATATCAAGAACAAAATCAACTATGAAGGCTACATAAGAAATGGTTATCCAAGAAGGTCTCATGAAACACAAAGCATAAGCTACACCATATTTGAATATTTGAGCGTTGAAGTAGAATGCTACAAGTGCAACAACTTTCGACACATGGAAAAAGATTGTAGATTGATTATTCCTCCCAAAGAATCACAACATAATATCAACAGTCCCAAAGAATCACAAAAAAATATCATCAGTCATAGACAGGAACTGCAAAGGATATGGATAAGAAAACATGATCAATACAACAATGAAGAATGTAAGCTTTCTCTACAGGTTCAACACAAGAAACATGGATGGTATGTTGAAATTGGTTTCTCAAAGCATATGACAGGTGATAAAGATAGGCTACTAACATTAAAGAAAGAAAGACATGGATCAATTCCATTTGGTAATGATAACTCAATCATAATTATAGGAAAAGGCATAGTCAAGATTGGAAGCACGGATGCCAGGGTATAAAATGTTCTACTAATTGAATACATGAAGGACAATATACTAAGTGTAAGTAAAATGTGTGGCCAATGACACAGAATTGTGTTTGACTCACATAAATGCTAGATAAGAAAAAAAGGTTCAGACAAGTTGGTGGATACAACTGTCAGAACTCTAACCAAAATATATGTACTGAATGAAATTGGAAAAGAAAAATATTTCTTAGGAAAGGAAGATGAATTTTGGCTATGGCACAGAAGAATGAGTCACATAATTTTTGATAATCTTTCCAAACTCAATAGAAAAGAAGCAGGAAGAGAAATACCCTAGATCTTGAAGCCTACAAATACTTTGTGCAAACATTGTCTACAGGGAAAACAAACCAAGACCAATTTCAAATCAAAGGATTACTCCACAACAAAACTGTTGAAAATTGTGCATACTGATCTAGTTGGACCAACAAGAACCAAGCGATTGAATGGTGAACAATACTTTATGCTACTAGTTGATGAATACACAAGAATGAATGCATTTTTTTTCTCAGGAAGAAGTCAGAGGCATTCAATCACTTCAAGATATCCAAGGAAATAGTTGAAACTATGACAAAATCGAAGATCAAGTGTTTGATATTAGACAATGGAGGAGAATTTACATCAAAGGAGTTCATGGAATTATGTAGCGAACATGGGATAAAAAGGAAATTCTCAGTAGCCAGGACACCTCAACAAAATGGAGTTGTCGAAAGGAAGAACGTAACAGTATAGGAGATGACCAAAACCATGTTAATGGATTCCAGGTTGATAGATTCCTTTTGGGTACAGGTAGTGCATACATAATTTCACATCCAGAACAGGGGAATGCTAAAAAATAATAGTGATAAATCTCTCTCTAAGCTATGGAGAGGAAGAACAACGAATGTGAAACACTTTAGAGTATTTGGAAGAAAGTGCTACATCAAAAGGGAAGATGGCAGGATTGGAAAATTTGATTCTCGAGTTGATAAAGGAATACTAGTTGGATACTCAAGCAAAAGAAAATCATACAAATGTTTCAATCTAAGACTCAACATAATAGTGGAAGGAATCAATGTGACGATTGATGAGATAGATGGATGAAATAAAAAATAAAAAAATAAAATATTCAGTGGAGCAGGATCACGAAGAATATTTGAAATAAGAAGAAGTAGATGAAGAACCAAATGAAGTAGAAGAGAAGACAGAAGAAGATAAAGAACAACTGAATATTTAGGTACCTCCAAAAACACCTAGCAGATGAGTGAAGAAAAATCATCCACCAGAACAGATCATTGGGAATAAAGATGTAGGATTTGAAACTTGAAGAAGGATACATTCACTAGAACAACAACACCTATCACTGTTATCTACATTTGAGCCAAGCATTTTTAAAGAATCCAGGAAGGATGAATTCTGGATCAAAGCTATGGATGAAGAGTTATATCATATAGAAAAAATGACACTTGGGCGCTGGTTCTAAGGCCAAAGAACAATAATGTGATTGGTAAAAAGGGGGTCTTCAAAAAAAAATTGAATGCTGATGGACAGGTTACCAGGAACAAATCAAGGTTGGTATGTAAAGAATACACTTAAGTTGAAGGTATAGATTTTGAAGAGACCTTTTCCCCAATTTCCAGAATGGATGCAATCAGACTGATCCTAGCTTATGCTTGTTCTAAGAATATCAAAGTGTATCAGATGGATGTGAAATCAACATTCCTAAATGAATATCTAGAGGAAGAAGTCTACATCGAGCAGCCAGAAGAATTTCAGTTGTCAGAGAAAGAAAATTTTGTTTGCAGGTTGAAGAAGGACCTATTTGGTATCAAAAAATCCCCCAGAGCATGGTATTCAAGACTGAACATATACTTACAACAACAAGGGTTCATGAAAGGAAATGTAGACAACAAGCTCTACATAAAGGTAAATCAAGATAGTATCCTGTTAATTGAAGTTTATGTTGATGATATTATTTTTGGAAGTGATGATGGCATGATGAGTCAAAAAGTTTCCAAATATATGCATAATGAGTTTGAGATGCCATTGCTTGGAGAATTTTCTTTCTTTTTGGGAATACAAATATGTTAGAGAAACAAAGGTATCTTCATCTCTCAGAGTAAGTACATCAGATAAATGCTAAACATGTTTGGAATGGAATATTGCAAACCAGTTAGTACTCCTATGCAAACCAATTGTAAGTTAAGTAAGGATGATGATTTAAGGGATGCAATCCACATACAGTACGAATTGATGAATGGTATTTTACTATATATGACGTCTCCTAGACCAGATGTAATGCAGACAGTTGGACAGGTTGCAAGGTTTCAAGCAACACCAAAGGAATCACATGTTATGGCAGTGAAGAGGATATTCAGATATTTAACAGGTACAAAATAATTTGGATTATGGTATCCAAAAGGGAATGATATCTTTCTTATTGCTTACACAAATGTAGATTGGGAAGGTAGCATTGATGATAGAAGAAGTACAAGTGGATAAAATGTCTACTTGGGTGAGTGTCTGGTATCCTAGTTAAGTAAGAAACCATCATCAATATCCTTATCTACAACAAAAGCAGAGTATATTGTAACAACAACATGGTGTACCTAGGTTCTATGGATGAACCAAACTTTGAAGGATATACAGGTTGAATATGATGAGCCCATTCTGATATTTTGTGATAACACTAGTTCCATAAGTATCTCAAAGAATCCAGTAACACACTCCAAAATGAAACACATTACGATCAAGTTTCACTTTCTACGGGAATAGGTTGTAGAGAAGAACGTCAGGGTCGAGTATGTTGGGACAAAAGATTAGATCATAGATATCTTCACCTAACCACTTCTGAGGTAAGCCTTTGAGTATCTTCATCGAAAACTTGGAATAGTTTCTTCTCCATAGTGACTTTTGAATCATTTTAATATATGTCATGGATTTACATGAGGAAGCACCATTGATGAGAAAAATGACAACACGGATTGGGGGATCAACCCAAAGGAAAGTTTTGACAGGGGGAGCATCCCAAAGGAAAATTTAAATAGGGGGAGCATCCCCAAAGGGAAGATACCCTTTTCCATTGATGTAAAAGGGGGAGAAAGTAATCAGAGGCATGGAAATGGTGAGAAAGAATAGAGGCATGAAAATGGTGAGAAAGAATAGAGGCATGATAGAGGCATGATTCCAGGGGGGGCGATGGTCACATGGGGAGAATGAGCATAAGTGTTTCCATGCCATCAATGTTGCATCAGAGTACAAAGTGTTTCCATCAATGGCAAAGGGGTGGATTTTTGAAAAATTGGGTTGGTTTTCATTGATGTCAACCCTTGAATCAAGTCTGGTAGAAAATTCTGGTTTCCCCAGAGTTGTCATTAAGGAACCTGAGGTTAATCAAGGAATATGGACATGAAGGACAATTCAATTGCATGCAATACTATCATATATGGATATTACACGTCGTGTCATTTCCGGTGATATGTGGTACGTCACGTGGTTCCTCACGGTTGAGGACATATGGCTTTGTAAAGTTGGAGGACCCTCAAGAATATTCTAGAAACCCCTAGAACATCAACAAGAAGTCAATTATTCTAGAATCTTCTAGAAAGTCATCAAGAATTTTTCTAGTCAAAGTAGATGAAACTAGGAGTTAATTATGGGTAAAGTTGTTGCAATAAGAAAATACTTAAAATAAATTAGTTGCAACAAGAGGTTATGAGTTTACTAATTGTGGGTAAAGTAGTTGCAACAAGAAAGTGGGTTATCCCTAAAAGAGGGAAGATGGGTAAAACAATTAGAAGATGGCCCCTAAACACAGGCACTTGGAAAGTGTTATGGGAAGGTACTATTGACAAATTTGAAGCAGTTAGTCTGAGGCAACAAGGTTCAATGAAGAGAGAAGTTCCAGGAGCCGAAGGGATGAAGTTGAGTTGACTATTCTAGGGTTTTCCTGAAGCTATCCATGAGTTGCAGTGAAGGAAGAGTGTGAAAAACCGTAAGCTGAAGTTAAGGAAGAGTGCAGACATCCATGAGTTGCAATGAAGGAAGACACAGACTCTCAGAAAAACAAAGAAATCCGTGAGTTGCAAATCCATTGGGGTGTAGACATCCGCGAACTATAGTGGGATAAAGTGCGAACATCTGCGAGTTTACAGAGCACAAGGCGCGAATCTGTTGAAAAATCCAAATCTTTGAAGATCAAATCTATCAAATTAGCTACAGGTTGATTGGTATGGTTTACTATGTATCTTACTGTCTATATTCTATAGAAGTCCAACACACAAATGTCTTAGTATTTAATGAGTATTTGATTTAGAAGACATTCTTGTGAATCTTGGAATGAGGGTTTGTGACATAAGGGATTAAGTGGAGTTGATGAAGTATAGAAACACTGACAGGTTGTGGCAGTAACAATGATAAATATGATTGGTTGAGGAGATTATTGTGACAGGTTGTTGGTACATGTTTATGTGTTAGGTTTTACAGGGACAAATTGACAGTGACAAAGTGATAGTGGTAGTATCAGTATTTTAGCACTTATATTTCAGGCCAGTTAGAGGGGGCAAGGAAAGGAGGTTGTAGCCTCCTTCCGTTTGGTGTTGGAAAACTAAAGGAGTTGAAGCTTCCTTCAGGTTGGAGCTTGAGAAACTAGGGGGTTGTAGCCTCCTTCCAGTTGTAGCTGGAAAAAAGGAAGTTGGTGATTCCTATGAATGCATTTATTTTGACATATAAGAAAAGCATTCTATGGTTTTGTCCCACATTGGGTTTCCACGTAAAATACTGGTGTATTGTGTACTTGTGTGGTTGCTTATTGTTCATGGTTCATTTATACTTCTTATGATGTTTAAATGACATTGATGAAATTTTCATAAGGATAAACAATACATATTGTGTTTAAAAAGTAATCAAAGTACTAATACTAATTCACCCCCCTTCTTAGTATTCCAACAGGTTTAATTAGTGAAGTAATTTTTGGAAAACATTTTTACATGTGGTATAAAAATAATAATACTCCTCTTTTTTCTCTTTATCACAAATTTTGAATCACCAAAAGAGATCTTCCAATAAAAAATTATGTTAATTGTAACTTATGCACTTTAAAACCCTAATTGGGAGTCTGTCTTGCTAGCTGACCTTTTTCCTAATGTATCTATAAAATTTTGGCCCTTATGAATGTGAAATTTTCCTTGTAGTATTCTAATATGTTTTCTTTGTGATTCCATTGGTTTTACCAAAGTTTGATGTTCCAAGTGAAATTTATGGTAACTTTCCCAAAACTTGTTGATTCTTGGCCTTTTCCAAATAACAAAATTGTATGGAATGCCACGTGTCCAAAATTTCATATATTCTTCTGAAAATTTTACCTAAAATATTATGGCCTGAATTGTTTCCAAAGGAACTAGTTGCACTCAATTTGGACTTTCTGAGCTTTATATATGACCATTCTACTAAGAACACCTATTTGAGACTAGTTTTAGGACTAGTCAACAACCCTAATTCATACAACCTATATTTCTAAAATTGTAGTGTATAAGAACCCAACATTTCTCACACATGTACTTCGATATGTTTTCTCCGACTCCTAAATTTTTTATAGTTTGAAACTTTACCTAAAAATAGTTATAGTGAAAATTCCAAGATGACTCGTTTGAGACTAATTTCAAGACTAGTAAAAAACCATAACTTCCATAGGATATATATCATAAATTATAATGAAAAGAAGAATCAATTTTTTACTAAAAGTATTTTTCTATGTTTCCTCAGGATCCTAAAATTTTCATAGTATGAAACCTCACCAAAAAAAGTTATAGAAAAAATTCCAAGATGACTAATTTGAAGGATAAAAACCCTAGGATAATATGCTTCAATACCAAATGTTATGCACCAAACAACCAAAATAGCATAATAAGTGAGAGAGAATTAAATCCATGTCTTGATAAAGAGAGAATAATGAATATGAATCCTCTTCAAGGGAAAAACCTCCTTTTACAATAGAAAACAAATGTANATATGAGAGAGAGAGAGAGAGAGAGAGAGAGAGAGAGAGAGAGAGAATAATTACAATTCAATGGTCTAGTGGACATCACTAATATAATAATAGAAATATAATAACTCAATATATAGGGATTGACATGTGGATTTATGCTTAACATGGGGCTTTGTCTAGGGCTTAACATATTGGAAACCCTTGTCTTGGTTGATTCCATTTGACCCTACAAATATCCATCACTTTCTTTCTTTCTTTGAGAATGAGTCTTTACCATGACATATGTATGGACTTGAAAAAATATATGTGAAATGATGACTTGATACCAACTTGATCCAAACACATACTAAGAAATTAACAAAACCACAACTATTTTCAACTACAATGAGTTTGAATCACATATACACTCATTGGTCTATGGTACAAAAAATACTTAAGCAATTTAGATAGAAACAAACTTAAATTCATACATAAATTAAACATATTAGCATGATGATATCGAAAACAAATCAACTTCAAATTCTTGTTAATTAAGTGAATTTCTACTATGAGATATAAAACATATGAAGCTTTACAATACAATTATCAATCCATTATAATTATCTACAACCCACTACTGACCACAAACCTATTTATAATCAAAAGGTGGTGTATAAATATTCTACCAAGGGTTCACAAAAGACAATGTGTTTCTCATTTGCTCATTTCCTAAATTATGTAAGTGTATGAAATTTGGGAAGATAAAAATACAAAGAGGTGAAGATGATCCAATGTGACTAATAGGGTTTCCACACCACTCTAGTGTACTTGTGTTAAGTTGGATGTATTTGTCCCAAAGAGTGTGCTAAATTGGATTTATCCATCCATGCTAGTGTGCTTGTGCTAAGTTGGATGTTTTTCTAACAAAGTGTGTGCACTGAAGTAACATGATGATATATATGTGTATGAGGACTTTGGAATTGCTTGCTTAGGTCACAACATTGAAACTATAGGACCATGATATTAAAACTTCTACAATGTAATGCCAAATTGATACTTTGATCTGCATTGAAATTTCCCACTACATTGTTGATTTTGCATGGATTATTTCACATAAATTTTCACTTTTGATACAAAAACCAAATTTGAGGGGCCCATGCACAATTTTTTTTAAAGTAAACTCTCTTTAATGCAATTCCTATAATCATAGACTTAGTCGATCTCTCATTTGTTAGAGAGGACATTGGTCTAAAAAATTGTGGATAAAGTTGTATGGAGCTTTGAAAGGTTTATTGCTTTATCATTTATATAACAATGTAGATCCATCTTAACTTTGGATCTATTAAGCACTGAGAAGGATCTAAAAAAATGAGATATAAATTTGTCAAACTATTAGTGCCTAAAATATCCCAAGTTGAATATATATATGTGTTAAATCGGTATCATGCTACTCACCATTCATAATGTGGGTTGATAGAAAAAAATCAAGAAAGGTTCTTATTATATTTACATGGCTAATGAAGATATTTGATTTCTATAGTGTTATTTTTATATAAATAAATATTTGTAAATGATTATTATTTACACAACATTAAATTTATTATTACTTTATTTTTAGTTTTGTATAAAGGGATGAAATATGTTGACATCAGTGTTATGAATGAGAGAGACAAGATGGACATTACAATCTTTTCAATACGAGCTATAGAATGCACCTCACTTCTCTTGATGTAATAAATCTTAGGAAATTTTATTCTTTGCCAGTGTCATGATGAAATCAATAATAGATTAACTTGTAAACTTAGCCACCCTACATTTGAATTTGATATGTAAGAGTGCTTAAATACATTTTTATAATGTTTTCGTAAATTTATGCTATAGATATATTGCCTCCAACTATCTAAAAGGTTTGTAATATATTGCTTTCATAAGGAATTATAGAAAAGAAAATGATAATGATTGTAATTCATATGAAGGTTTAGAGTGCCACTCTCTTATAAAATCATAATAATGTTAATTGTGGTCCCCGTATGTTCCATATTTGAATACTGAATAAATGAATAAATGAAATGGTTGTGATGTAGCTAGTCCCTTATTTTGGTTGTGAATATATTATGAGTCATTGTGTTGTTCTGCTTTGGTTGTGAATCATTGATGTTGATTTGTTTGACTGAAAAATAATTAAGCCAAGAAAACAAGTCAATGGACAAGTTAGGAGTCAAATTGCTATATACAAAAACAATACTTCCAAATTTAATCCCTGCTACCATCTTAAGCTTTAAGCTCTACTATATATAGAGTTTTTAAGCTAATATTTAACCACTAGGCTTGAAATTCTTCATTTTCAATTTGTCTAGAAATAAATTTGAATTTTCCACCAGGACAACTTGACCACAGTGCATTTTGTTGGTTATTGATATTCTAAAATGCTTCGATATGTTTAAAAGAAATTTTTTCAAGTTCAATATCACCAACTTCTATATCCTAAATACAATGACCTACATATGAAGAAATTAATGCACTTTTCATACATTCTCTTATAGCTCAACTATCTTACATTTGTGTATAAACCAAAGTTCAAAAACATAAAATTCCCTTACAAACATAACAAGAAAACATAGTTATTCTTATATGACACCTACATCCTTGTACTAATTGAATAATGTCTACACTTTCTCTCCCTATTATGACAAGAATTCACATTACAACAAGAATTCAAGTTTCATGAACAACGTTAACAATAGCTATGTTCAATCATATAAGTGCTTCTTTCAAGGCAACTTTGTGATTTAGAGATTAAATTTTCAACTTTGTGAATACTTTATCCTTATGCTCATGTTTCTGGACAACCAATCATATACTTATTAAATTAAATATTTCCATACAAGATGCCAAACACTAACTCTATTAAGGCTATCTACAACAAAAGAGTATCCCGAAATGCAACATGTATTCAATGCCTAAATGCTTATAAAACAAGTTTTATAAAACATGTACTCGAGGAAGATTTTACACCTCGATAGTTATAGTTTCCCCAAAGGAGGACAGAGGTTCGTTAATTCTCGATCTAATTCCAAGTAAAGAAATTACAAAGCTACAACCTACCACACAAATAATGTCGATTCAAAAGATTTTAAACTTTATATAAAAAACAATTACATGGTTTTATTTTATTAATCAATATCTTATCACGGTTCACTTTTAAAAGTGTTTTCAAAATTTCAAAAGTTAAGAAATTACAAGCTACAATCTACCAACACAAATAATGTCGATTCAAAAGATTTTGAATTTTATATAAAATTTCAAAAGTTAAGAAATTACAAGCTACAATCTACCAACACAAATAATGTCGATTCAAAAGATTTTGAATTTTATATAAAAAACAATTACATGACTTTATTTTACATGACTTTATTTTATTGACCAATATCTTATTACGTTCACACTTATAAAGAGGTTTTCAAAATTTCAAAAGTAGAGTCAATATATTGTAGGTATTGGGGGATGTGGGGTACCATGGGATTTATAGGTATTTGGGGTATAAAAAATAGTATCTAGTGAAATTTTTTTTTTTTTAAATTGGAAATATGTATTGGGAGGGAGGGTGAAATTAGAGGTATTTTTTAATATCCCACAAATGCACGTGCGATGTCATAGGTTCACTGAGTGGAGACCCTGTAAAAACAAGGAACCAACAAATTTGAAATCATGAGATTATGACAACTGACTCATGGTAAATATTTTAGGAGGATGATTTTAGAGAGGTTAGGAAAAAAAATCTATTTTGAAGATGTTTGAAACAATAGTATTAAGATTGATTGTCAACCTTGATATTCTATAACGATATGCTACTCTTTGCCTTCAACATCTCACTGTCATTGGCCAAACAATCATTGTATTTTATGCACTTGAATATTTTAGGGTTTGTCATTAGTATATAGTTGAACCAATTGTCATTTAGGTGGATAATCGATATTGGACAACCAATAACACATGTATTAAGGGGGGATTTCCATAACCCCATGATGACTCAACCCATCACGATACAAGACTATGTTCTATGTAGCCCATGTAATTTTTCCCTCATGTTCAAGGGAACTTGATCCAAGTTTCTCCCCAAACTCATTACCATTGTGAAGATAAAAAGCATTGTGGACACTACTACTTCATAATGCAACATTAATTTCATAACCATACCACACAACATGCTTATCTCCTAGCTCACTTCAACATTATGGTTTAGGCCTTTAGAATGAAACATATTCATTAAATCTATAGTTTAGAGACATTCAAGTATGTAGATAAAGAAAGCTAGAAGAGTGTTGGAAGACACATTAATTTATCTTTTTGTGCAACTAATTCAAAACCAAGTCACTTTGCATGTCACTCACACACTATACATTAGAGCCAACTTTTCCTAGCAAATACCTTACAATTTTCTTGCATGTGTCGTACAAGAATTGGCACATGGAAATAATGGATATAAACATTGTGTCTAAACAATTAAAAGTCATATTACATGTGTCTGAACGAATGGATTATATATATATATATATATATATTCATTAAAAAAAATTGCAAACTACATGTAATTATAAATAAATAAAAAATAAACAAATAAAAAAAATTATTGGAAAAGATTGTTATAGGTAATAACAAAGCTTATAACAATATAATGGACAAATTTCACCATTATAAGTAATGACAAATCTTATAACAATATAATGGACAAATATCACCATTAATAAGCAATTTGATTTCATCCAATTTCATCGGACATCTTTTTTTTCCAAATCCTTTATTTCCTATTTTGCTAAGCCAAAAAAAAAAAGTTGACAAAATAAATGTTCGAAAATGAACACTACATAAAATGGTGACGAAACAAATGTTCGAAAATAAACACTACATGCAATAAGAATTGCTAAAATTTGTTTTATTAAAGATAACATTGTAATTTCATTTGAAATCTTTATTTTCAAATCCTTTATTTCTTCATCTTTCTTATGAAGCTTTTACATAGAATACTAATTGAAAAAAATGGAATGGTTATTATTTCAAAAATAAAATTGAAAGATTTTTAATTTCGCATAAAAATATCCATTTCATTTTTGGATTTAAATATTTTATACATTTTGTTTTGGTTGTATAAGTAAAAATCAGAAACAAAAATGAAATTGACTTTTTTAAAATCCTATAAGATATATTAGGAAGGTTCTAATTCTTGGAAATTTTAGAGAGTTGGGTTTGTATTGAATCAAAAGTATTTTTTTAATTTAGAATTTTATTTTACCGTAAAAAAAAAACTTAAGAATTATGTTAGTTTTTTATTGACTATTTTTCATTTTTTTTAATTGAGATTTGATATGTCTATTTGGCAATTGTTTGACACTATGTTCCTTAAAAATGAAGGGAAAGATAATAAGCTATTTTTTCCCACAACAATGTATCCATTATTAAACTTTTGTTTTTCACAAATGAAATATATGCAACAATCTATAAAGACTCTGTTTTACGATGACTATAGTTTTGAATCTAACGAATGAATATTATAATTTGTAGAATTTTTTGAAGTTGACCAATCAGAAAACGTTACATATTTTAAACACGTGTTTTCCTCCACCATGTATCTATCTTAATTTTTACTTAAAAGTAAGACATAAATTTTCCATAATTTTCCACTGTGTGTTTTTAGAGATATAGATTTTTCATTTCACTGAATCATAATCTCATCTAAAAATATTATGTAGTGAATTCTTTTATAAAATTAAATAAAATTAGATAAAACAATGAAAATGAAAACAAATTATATCCAATGAAAGTAGATTCAATTTTAAAAATGTTGGTATCAATTTTGAAACTAAATTCTGAGTATTTGTAGGCGTCCGCTACCTCCAAAGATCAAGTAAGATGGAGAGAATTTGCAGTTTCCTGCAAATAGTCCCATTTTCAGGTTTTTAGTTGAAATATTCTTTCGGTCGAAACCTAGTTTTTAACGGAATCCGTTAAAAATAAATGTTTCGGTCGAAAAGTCTTTTGGTCAAAATATGCTTACCACAGGAAAGTAATTCATCTGAAAAACATTGTACACAAATTTTGAGGGCGTTGTTAGGGTGCGTTCAATTTGACGTGCAAATTTTCGGCTGAAAATGTTTTCAGCTGAAAAAATTCCTAGCAACATTTTTTCGGCCGAAAAATTGCCACTTGGAATTTTTGAGACCCGATTGTCACGAAAGTGTTACCCATCTTCATGAATTTACCCATAACTATATAAATACTAAATTCCACATTAACCAACTAACTTATTAGTCCCTGCCATAGGCATATAGGGACTATAGCGATCGATAATTCGTTGACTTCCTATTAGTTTGTCTTTTGACCACAAATATTTGCATAATATCTATTGTTGGAACTAGAGAACTAAAAACATTTATTTTTATATAATAAAAAGTACCATATATGTCATGATTTGATTGGATAACAGATTGGAGGTCTTATTGTCGACTTCACTATTCCCAATGTTTTATATGTTAGCATATCCAAAGTTTTTGATCATATATGTGTTAGAATATAGAAGATGGTGTGCTCATTTTACCATTGATGATACCTTCGTCACCCAACCATAGGCCGAAGCCTCCCTCCGAGCACCTTAACCTTGATTGAGAATTCCTCCGGAAGTAAACCCTGGGCTAGATAGCCAAACAAAGAGTAGCGCATCAATCCCCAAGGATAGCACATCACAAAAAGATGATCAGATGTTCCAAACCCTAGCCAAGAGATATTCAAGCCAAAACTGAGTTCTTGTTGCTGCTACAGCTGCACCAGATCTTCCTCCAAACCTGTGCACAAGACTGTAACTGCAGTGCGCACCAAACTACAGAACTGCAATTCTGAGATGCTATAAATGAGAACTAGTGCCTTGTATTTATAGTAATCCTGCCAGTTTGCTGGGGCCGACTTCTCCTTTTGGGTATGTGTTTGTTCAGTATATTATTATTAATTTTGGCCGACTTCTTCTCTTGGAGGCTAATAGCCTAATATAAACTATCTTCTTGAGCCGACAAGGCTTTTAGGGTTATTAACCAACTCATTAGGGTTTCTCTTGCTTCCCGGAGTCTTCTATTCTCGTCAGGTTCACACGTGGGGGTAAATAACTCCCGCAGCT
>SNQJ01S0030008.1:39651-55312 GCA_010110895.2 Picea sitchensis
AACCCCAATATTTTATTAAATCCAAAAATATTAAGGTAAAGAAACACCATACAATAATCATTTTATGGAATAATAAACTCTTGTACACTTACCACTTAAAGGGAGAAATCTTGAAATGATCAATGTTCCAATACATTAACAAGACATAGTCTAAAAGTTCTAAGTTTTTTACTTTTTCCTGATTACAATCAATCACTGGACAACTCAATTGTTGGCCAAATCGCAATTTATAGTGCTCAAATCATTTTTAGGAATGCATAAATAGATTCAATTCCATCATAAACCACTGAAATATGTATGTTGAAGAAATCTGTCATTCTAACTATTTTTCTAAATCTCAATGATTTTTGTACAAAACCCAACTAATAATATGTCCGAAAAAAAGGTAAAAATGTAAAACGTTAAGAGTACATCCATTAACAATATTTCACACATCCCATAAGTAGGACTCCATCTATATTTAACTATTGGTGGCCCTCAGACTAATGAGTATGCCATATTTTATTTATTGCATAATAACTAACTAATAAACCTTATTTAATAATAATTAACACAATATATCAATCTACATTACATTAAATGGTCATCATTCCTATCATATTATTAAATTTAATGGTATTTTAAACGTCACCAGCTCGATTCAACCAAACAACACCTTAATTTTCTTTCTCATCCACCTTTGAATTGAGGAGGTGAAGGATTTCATAGCGTCAATGTTATAACTTCCTCCCAAATAGTGATTTTAAGTCACTAATAGAGTCTAGATAGAAAAATATTCAGTTGGATACTTCAATAATATGGTGCTCTTGGGCCAAGGAGGCCACCTACAGGAACACCCACATGGGGCGCATAAGTCAACCACCTAGGCGCAACATTTATTCACCTTTTGATGATGAATTAAATATATGTAAGAGAAATGGTTCCCTTGGTATATAAGGTGAACCGAGACTAAAATAAAGTATTCTTACCTTTTCCTCTCAAGCTATGTGTCTTGGATGTTTTATTTTCTGAGTTTGCATTTTACATTCATGGCAGTTTCATTTTTAGGGTTTTTTGAATCATAACGAGTGCGCCTTCCTTCATGGTTGCCTCCTCGTGACTTTGTTTGCCATGCTTCCACCTCTAAAAGAAATCTTATCTCATTATCTAGCCACTCTATAAGGGAGAAAATCATTTCCTTTGAGTTTTCTAAGGCAGAAGGGAGGGCACACCAACTAGGGTTTGTGCCCTTGTGACGCAGACTCAACCTCCGCTACTCACCTGCTCACAGGATCGATCTAATTCACTCATTCATGATCCTAATTATCTCTTTAGATCCCCTTCTAGAATCCTCTACTGTAAACCCGATCCACAGGTCCTTTCTTCACCCTCACGGCCTTTCCACACTTTACCGTGGTCTTTCCCCGACTCAATATCGGGGTTCGGGGTTTCGGACTTCTCGCTGTCAAGAGTGCAGTACTCTCGATTCTCTTATCACTAATGAGACAAATTTCTGATGCACCCCTTTTTCTGAGCCCCTTCTAGCTATGCTGCTGGTTCATGTGACCTTCCTTCATATGACCGGAGTCATAGGTTCCTATCGAGATTTCGGGTTTTTCTATGCCAAAATTACCTTGCCCTTTGGATCCACGATCCTCCGATTCCTGACGCGCTAGTCACACACTTGCCTTCCTGGCTAGGCTCCTAGCCTATATGACTATTATCCCCGTGACCATAGTCATGTCTCCCATCGGGGCTACAGGGGTTCAAATGTCAAAGAAAATTTACTCATGGGATTCCCGATTCCTCGAATCCCGACTCTCTTTCATGCTGATAGCTGGCCCTTCAAACGGAGACTCCTTCCTTCCTCGATACGCTGAAAGTTGGATCCCACTCAACAGATCTTTCCACCTTTATGAGATGTTCACAGCTGACCTCCATTCATCGGGGTATCGCGTTTCGCGATTCCAAAGTGCACAAACACTTTGTCTACGGGATCCCCGATGACCCAAACACCGATAGACGGCTTCCTTGTGAGACCTTTTCCCAATGGCGCCGATTGCTGCAATGCGTCATTTCTCGAATGAACGGTCTCGATCTCTCCGGGATTTCGAGACTTATGATGTCCCAACTTTCTTGTCCTTAGGAACTCTGATTTCCCGATGACCAATATGTCGACTCAATGCGGATTTATGACACCTATCTCCCTAACAGAACGCTCAGATTATTCCAGGTAATTCCCCCTGGAAATTCCCGATCTCATGCCCACGAGAATGTCGATTTCCCGATGTCTCCACCCCTTGTCGGGATTTTTCCTCCCTATTCACGAGGACTTAACTCCCTCGCAATTTCTACAGATCTGACGGTTGTCGGTGATCCTGAACTAGATCTAACGACTCAGATTCGTTCTCCTTCCCTGCACTCCTCTGGCTGCTCCCTCGACGCGAACACCAACGGTCCAGATCTAATTCCTGGTCGATCTGACAGTTGTCGTTGCTCCATCCATGAGTTTATGCACTCCTTCTTCCCAGAATTGGAAGAATTTCCAAAAGCCAAAGGCCTCGACCTTTGATCTCTTTCTCCTCTGCGAACTCCTCACTCTAAGTTCTTGATTGCACGTGTAAAAGCGTTGTCCCTCCTGAGATTTGGGAACTTTGAACTCTCCAAAGAGTTCTTCAGCCTCGACACTCTTTGCAGCCTGAATCTGTGCGTGAAAACACTATCCCTCCTGAGCTTCTCGACCACTCAGACCCCTAATGGATTTTATCTTTCTTCTCCCACATATGGAGAATATAATTCCCTCCTGGAAGTGTCTCTGCTCAAGCAACCTGATTGCTGAGTCTTTCTTGGTGTTTAGAAACCCAGTGAATATCCCTCAGTGGATACTTCCTCCAGCTTCCAGAACTCGAAGAGTTCTCTTCACTTCGGTGCCTTTCTTCACACTTCCTCGACGCCCTCCTGGCAGAGTACCTTCTCCACAGAACGTTCAACGGTTCTATCCCTTATGTGCACCCTTTGCACCTGCTCAATGCACACCTGGAAAAGCTTCTCAGAATCCTCAGTGACTCAGTTTCTTTTGAACTCATAGCAGAGTCCCTTCCTCTGTGCACTCCTTACACTGGCTCAATGCCCTCCTGGCAGAGCTCTCAAAATCCTCAGTGATTCTGGTCCTCTTAAGAACTCACAGCAGAGTTCTTCCCCAACGCAACTCGTGCGTATGATCAATGCCCACTTGGCAGAGCTCTACAGAATTCACAGCATAATTATGTCTGCAACTGTGTTTCTCCTACACATCCTTGCCTCCAAGCTATTCAACAACCTTGAGGTCTTCCTCCTGAATTTGATGATTCCATCTTCTGTGTTGTAGCATGTCTTTGTGTGACTCCGCAGAGTTCATAAATGCATCCTCTGTGCACAGCCCTCAGAACCCCCAGCGTTCTGTCACACCCTCCAGATGTGAAGCCTCAAAGACCTTCAACCTTGGAAATCAAACAACTCTTGAAGAATACATCAACATAACATACATCTATAGCATACATAAAGAACACACACACAGACATTCATTCAACACAGAAGTGCAGAAAAAACTGCTCTGTTATATTAAATGGCAAATGCGTGTAATTACAATGGTGTTCCTGAGCTCTCTATGGATCTTCTCTTATCTTACTCCTAACTCTCTTCTCTACTATATAACTACCAAAATGATAACTCAAAATATCTTTTACCTGAAGGGGCTCCTCGATCTCTTCCCTCCAAATCTACCTACCCTATCCAATTACATTGAATGGGTTGTCTAGTCCAGAATCGGATCTAGATCTCAGCCATTATACACATTAAAGGCCGATCTACCTAATGCTTGCAAAAAGGCACGGCTTCTATGGCTCACCAGCCTAAACATTAATTACATTCAATTTCAAATTCAAATGAGGTTATGCCTCTCTCTTAAGCTTTGAATGCATACGCTCGGTGTGGCTAGCTGGCTCGCTGGCTGACGTGGAGAGATGCTCTGGCATCACCTTGCTGGTTTCTCCTTTATGGGAATGAAGTGAGTTTTCCCTCCTCCCTTGCTACACTGGGCTTCTCCCAATAACCCCCAGAGGTCACTCTAAGATCGCCAAAAACTCTTGGCCACTCTCGAGGCACCCCGGTCTAGATCCCCATTTTCTTGGTCACCCAAACTAACGGTGTGCCCCTGAGGAGAGTTTTTGGTTAGAAGTCGAGCTATGGATTTCCTCCTCACCTTCTCCTAGGGATCGCCTTCTTGGGTAGATAAATTGGTATCAGAGCCTCAAGATCCATGGAAAAGATTGTGATCTTGAAGATTGAGCCAAATGTTTTTGGGGTTTTCATGAAATAATCGAGAGTTTGTCCATTCCAGGGTTTCCATTTTATGCAAGAATATCCACAGATATCATAAGCACCAAGGGAGCCCACATATACATTACCACAGAGAGGAGTTCCACAGATCTAAAACAATACAGATCTCTCCCTCTAGACTAGTTCAAGCTCTGTTGACTTAGGGTTTTGAGTCGTCTGTTCTCAAAACAGAGTCCTTTGTTCAGCATTGCAACCTAACGGTGCATTTTCTCTTCAGTTGGCCTCACAATGCCTCCACGCAAATATCCTTTGGCAATCGACTCAGATTCCAACACATCAAATCCCATCCAAGATCTTACCTCTGTCTTCAATGAACTACTCAGAATAAAAAAACAAAACAATCCAGGTCCATTCCGGTTGGACACTCGAATCCAGCTACCCAAGTTTGTTGGTCAAACCAATGGTGAAATGGTGGATTCTTGGATACATCTCCAGGCCTATCGACCTATTTCAATACATTTCGAAACCTTACCGAGGAAGGAAAACTCCATATTTTCGCCTTGCAATTAGAAGGACTGGCACAAACTTGGTGGGATACAAAGAAAGACAAGGCCACATTTGTGATATAGATTGGGGATGCTCGAGAATCCTCTACTTCGCAACCCATCAAAACCTGGGCTCAACTTTTCAAAGCTTTGAGAAATCGCTTCTACCCACCTGGGTATGTGCATTCCTTATGGATCAAATGGCACCAACTTTGACAACTCCCTTCATAAGGAGTGCAAGGCTACATAGAATTCTTTTGCAAGATGTGCCTCTTACTTCATGTTCCAGATACGGAAGAGGTACTCATATTAAAATGTGTGACTGGTTTATTAATTAAATTTCGTTGAGAAGTAGAGTTGTTTGAAAATCCAACCTTAGATAAAATGTTTCAGATATATTTGGTTATAGAAAGGATAGTTTCTCCTAGAGGTCGTATTCCTCAGTTCTACAATTACACAGACCCCCCCCCCCACCTCCCAACCATCCAACTCCCATCCCTCAGCTCACTTTCCATATCCTTGGATTCAAAACCCCACACCCAATACAACTACAAGGACACCATGGTGCTCATTCCACAAAACTACTTTTCATAATTCATTAGATTGTCGAATCCTCCAAAATATAAAAACCAACAAAACTCTACTGACTCAACGCATTTCACCTTCCCAAGTAGAATATACCAAAGAAGTTCCTCTGGACAATCCCATAGAAGTAGATCCCTCATTGATTCTAATGACCCACTAAGATTCGAACGCATCCACCCAACTCCTCTTCACCCATAACTGCCAAATCAAAAACGCCTTGGCTTTACTGATTGTGGACAATGGAAGTAAGAAAAATTTGGTGTCTCAAGCCCTTGTCAACTGCCTTAATCTTGTCACCACTCTACATCTGCAATGCTATCAACTTGGATGGGTCCAAAAGGATGGCCCTCGCCTCCTAGTTTCCAAGTGTTGTCTTGTAACTTTCGCCATAGGCCAATTCAAAGATATTGTCCTTTGTGATGTCTCCCCCTTGGATTGTGTAGATTTGTTGCTCAGTATCGCATACCAAACCCAAAGAAATTCTATCGATCTAGACAAATCCCTCTAGTACAAAATTACCAATGAAGGCTACACTTATATCTTAACTGGAGCAAAACCCAAACCCCCTTCTAGAAAAGAAAAAATCCTACATGTACACTTAAACCAATGTCTCTCTCTCTATTTGGTGCGCCCAATAACACCAAACAATACAACGCACCTTGTTCCTGAAACTATGACTCCCCTCCTCCACGAGTTCACAAAGGTATTTCAACCTCCGAAGGGACTTACCCCCTCCTTCCACATTGACCATTCCATTCATCTCATCCCAGATCTGGCTTATATAATGCTCCTACTTACCGGTTGGCCCCAACAAAAAAAAAGGAAATGGAAAGACAACCGACCGACCTCATCAACTCTGACCACATCCAACCTTAATCATCTCCCTGTGCTTCTGCTGCCTTTGTCATCCCTCAACGAGATACCTCAGAAATGTGCCTTGTCACTCATTATCGAGCCTTGAACAAAGACACAATAAAAAACTGTTACCCCTTTCCCCGGATTGAGGAACTACTCAACACCCTCCAAGGAGATAAGTGGTTTACTAAATTGGATTTGATAGTTGGCTACCATCAAGTTTGAATGAACCCAAATGATGTTTGGAAAACAACGTTCAAGACCAAATTTGGTCTTTTTGAGTGGAAATTCATGCCTTTCGGTCTCACCAATGCCCCAACCACTTTCATTAGGCTCATCAATGACATATTCAGAGCACATTTGGGTTGATTTGTAGTCATATACTTAGATGACATTCTCATCTTCAGTTGGACATGGGACACTCACATGCAACATGTCCGACAAGTTCTCCAAATTCTCCAAGAACACAAGTTGCAAGTCAAAGATAANCAGTCCCCTATCTCAACTTTGTTGTCAGATCAGAGGGTATTCAACTAGATACAACCTGAATCCAAGCATTGAAACAATGGCCTCTACCTTCTTCAACTAAGGAGTTGAAAAGATTTTTGGGTGGAATCAATTTATATCGTAAGTTCATTCCCACTTTCTCAAATCTTCCTCGACCTTTGCTCAGCTCAAAGACGCCCTCTTCTCATCCCATGTTTTACATTTCCATAACTCTCCCAACCCTTTTATATTAAGTCTAACGCCTCACAATATTCTATTGGTGTCATACTTAAACAGGGAGGACACCCGATTACTTACCACTCTGAAACCTTGTCCAAGGCAAAGGAAAATTATAGTGCCTATGATAAGGAATTTTATAGTCTAGTGCCAACACCCAAACAATGGAGGCATTATTTTTGGGTAAAGAAACCATTCTGCATACCGACCACCACCCTTTTATTTTCATCAACTATCAATCGAAGATTCAAGAACAAAGGCTCCTTAATTGGGCCTCCTACATTCAACAATTTCACTTAGTCATCAGATACAAGAAAGGCACTTCTAATAAAATGGTTAATTTTTTAAGTCGACCTCCCACTCTAGTTCTTTCCATTCTAGAAGTGTGTTGTGCTACTTATGACACATGGAAATATCAATATGCTACTGACACTGAATTTCAAGAGATTTGGTAAGTTTTGCAAATCCCCACAGTGATCAATCAAACCCCCTTCCTAGACTACACTATTCGGGATGGGTGGCTATATAAGCTAAACTTTCTATGTGTTCTACACTTAGAAGAACACCTCTTTCTCATCAGGGAAGTGCATGCTTCAGCCTATGGTGACCACTTCAAGACCACAAAGACCACCCAACATCTGTAACGCCATTTAATTTGGCCTTCCATGCAGCCTCAAGTTGAAACATTTATCAGAGCTTGTCCCTTATGTTCACAATCCAAGCCATCTCACTGGAATCATGGGTTGCATCAACCACTATCGATTCCTTCTCAGCCTTGGGAGTCAATATCAATGGAATTCCTAAGTGGACTTCCAACAACCCAAAAGAAACATGATGCAATCTGGGTAGTGGTATGTCGCTTCAGAAAAATGGCACTTTTTATCCCATGCATGAAGACTACTACAACATTTCATCCTTAAAAAAATGGCCAAATAGAGGTTGTCAACACAGTCTTGGTGCATGCTCTCTGAACTCACTTTGGGCGCAACAAATAATGGGACAATTACTTACACATTCTCGAGCATAGCTACAATAAGGCAACACATTCTTCTACAAGCTTTTCACCTTTTGACGTTTGCTTCAGCTTCCAACCAGCATCTCCAATCGAGCTCCCACTCCATTGGGCTCCTCAAGGTACCTTCCATCAACAACAGGAACAATTTCTCCAACAAATTGCACAATGCCACAGTGTAGTCACATCATCATTCAAACCAACCCAATATCATGCCAAACATCACCATGACAAACAAAGAACCTTCATGGCCTTTCAACCAGGGGATCAAGTCTCGTTACGCTTGGATAAGAAGAGCTTCAAAGGCCACCATCACAAGCTTCTGCTAATCAGTTATTGTCCATATACAATACTCGACAAGATTGGAGAAAATGCATATAGGTTGGATCTGCCACCACAAATGGGAATCCACAATGTCATTAATGTAAATCACTTAAAGTTGTTTGAGCCTTCCCTCTTGGAAGAACTAGTCACCATCACTTATCGAGTTGAAAACATTCTCGATTTCCAACTCCCATTGGCCAAAGACACTATACTGGACACTCGAAGGCACTCTACAAGACACCAGACTTACACTTCATATCTGGTAGCCTGGCAAGGCCAAACCCCAGATCAAGCAATGTGGATCACAACTGATGTATTGCACAACAAGTTGCCTCATATTCTCATGGAAGATGTGACATTTCCATATCTAAACAGGGAGGAATTGGGCCAAGGAGGCCACCTAGGGGAACACCCTCTTGGGGCACAAAATTCAATCACCTAGGTGCAACACTTCTTCACCTCTTGATGATGAATTAAATATATTTAAAAGAAATGGTTCCCTTGGTATATAAGGTGAACTAGGACTAAAATAAAGTATTCTTACCTTTTCTTCTGAAGCTATGTGTCTTAGCTGTTTTCTTTTATGAGTTTGCATTTTACATTCACGACAATTTCATTTTTTAGGGTTTTCTAAAGAACAAATAGTGCGCCCTTCTTCATGGTTGACTCCTGGTGACTCTATTTTCCATGCTTCCACCTCTGAGAGAAATATTATCTCATTATCTAGCCATTCTCTCAAGCCACTCTCAGGTCACCCCACTAATACCACTAATCCCCGGAGGTCACTCTGAGATCGCCAAAACCTCTTAGCCACTCTGAGGTCACCCGGTCTAGATCCCCATTTTCTTGGTCACCCAAAATAATGGTGTGCCCCTGTTTAGATTTGCGCCCCTCAGGAGAGTTTTTGGTCACAACCCGAGCTATGGCTTGCGTGGTCACCTTCTACTGTAGATCGCCTTCTTGGGAAGATCAACTCTTATGTTTATTAAGTCTACATTATAGCTTCCTCCCAATAGGATTCCATAGAGTCTATGTTATAGCTTAATCCTAAATAGGGATTTTAAGTCACTAATAGAGTCTAGATAGAAAAATATTTGGTCGGATATTTCAATATGTAGTGCTCTTATGTTTACTATGGAGTCACCATTTATTGAAACTTTACAAATCTCTTCTTATTTGAGAGAAATGAGACCCTACGAACTAGAAAGTGATTATGTTTCATTGTTCATGGTAATTTACCACGTCCCCAAAGCATAATGACATCTTTATTCCCTTTATAATCATACACAAACCCCACCCTGCCACCTATCTTCCCTAAGAACAACTTTCTTAATGCAAGTAAAGAGGGACTAGGTGGTGTTCTGACTCAGCAAGGGCACGCGATTTGTTATGAGTCCCAGAAATTAAAGGAACACGAGCGAAATTACGTCACTCATGACTTAGAATTGGCAACAGTAATACATGCCTTAAAAATGTGGCAACACTATATAATGGGTAGAAAATTCTTAGTATTGACGGATAATAGCGGAGTGAAATATCTGTCAAACCAACCAGACCTTAATGCAAGACAAGCAAGGTGGCTAGCCTTATTGAGAAAATTCGACTTCGAGGTCAGACATATCAAGGGTAAGGAAAATAAAGTAGAAAATGCTTTAAGCTACAGAATTCATGGGTTATTTGAGATAAACATTAGCAGGGAAGAAAGTGATCTGGAACAAAGAATAAGGACGGCAGGTATCAACGATGGAAATTACACTAAGATAATGGAAGAATTTCAAAATAGTATTGAAAACTCAGATAAACCAGATATAAGTATCGACAAGAAGGGACTATTAAGATTTAAAAACAAACTTTACATACCAGATTCAGCAGAGCTAAAATTAACTATTTTAAATGAAGTGCATAAGAAACCGTATTCTTCCCATCGAGGTTACCAGAAAATAATAACACTCAGAAAACTATTTTACTGGCCTAATATGAAGGGAAAAACAATAGAGTATTTGGCTAGGTTCCAAGATTGTCAGCAGGTTAAAGACAAACACCAGCATCCAACTCACCTATTACAACCATTACCAGTACCAAATTGGAAATGGGAGACCATATCACTGAACTTTATAACGGGTTTGCCTAAAACTCATAAAAAAAATGATTCTATCATGGTTGTAATCGATAAACTCAGTAAGTCTGCACACTTTATTCCTGTAAAGTCTACTTTTAAAGCTATTAACATTGCCGAAATATTCATGAAGGAAATTTTTAGACTCCATGGTATTCCTAAAATGATGATTTCAGATAGAGATGTAAAATTCACATCCACTTTTTGGAAGGAATTGTTTGCAGGGATAAATACTAATTTGAATTTTAGTACGAGTTATCATCCACAAACGGATGGACAAACCGAAAGGACAAACCAAATCATAGAGGATATGCTCTGCAAGTATGTAAGAACAAAACCGAACAAGTGGGAAGACTACCTACACTTGGTAGAATTTGCATATAACAATGGGTAACAAACTTCGACTAAGTTGAGCCCTCTCGAAATATTGTACTGCAGAAAGTGTACAACTCCAATTAGCTGGGATAACCTGGCTGACAGACTCATGGTTGGACCAGAGATGCTCAAATAAATGGAGAACATGGTAAAAAGGGTACAGCAGAACTTGAAAGAAGCACAGGATAGACAAAAGAGTTATGCGGATCAAAAAAGAAGACACTTGGAATTTCAAGTGGGAGACCATGTTTATTTAAAGGTCAAAGCCCGAAAAATCTCGCTGAAGTTGGCGAACTGTGCCAAGATGGCACCCAGGTTTTGTGGTCCCTTCGAGATACTAGCTCGAATTGGACCCATAGCATATCAACTTGCACTTCGAGCTAATCTAAGAATTCATAATGTATTTCATGCTTCTTTGTTGAAAATGTATATTCATGACCCTAATCATATGATTGATTGGAACTTGGTGCAGGTGGAACCCAAGGGTGAGTTCCAAGTGTAACCCCTGCGCATTCTAGACCGAAGAGAAATAACACTTCGGAAGAGAGTCGTCGCTCAGGTAAAGGTGCAATGGAAGCACTTTAGTCCTAAGGAGGCCACTTCGGAATTTGAGGGAGATTTGCATAAATCTCATCTAATCCTATTCCAGGAAAGGAACGAACACTAAGGACAGTGTTTTACTGAAGGGGGAAAGGATGTGACATCCCCCCCAAAAAATATTTTTTTTGTTGTTGCTGGAAATTTATTTCCGTTTTTGGCAAATTTGAATCTGGAAAAATTGTTCCATTTATGGAAATTCCAAATTTTGAATTTAATAATTGTATTTAATTATTGTGACTGTTGGGGAGAGATCTGTTTGGAATCAACTAACTATTTGACTATGACACTTGTATCACAACAAAATAATTATATTAACTGCAGGAGGACAAATGGAACAACCATGTTAAAACAATCAGCTGACCATGACTCCAGGAATGGGGAACAAGTTGGAACTGCCTCTGGGCTAATTATTACAAGTGGAAAATCAGAGATCTAGCCACTGGAAGCCCCCGAAAGTCAAGGATTAAGAAAGCTATGAAAATCCCCAAAGGAGGGAAAAGACCTCGGCAAAGAAAATAAATATATAGCATATGTGAGGAAGCAGGATGCTGCCAAGTATGATGGGAAAGGATTCTTGAGCTCTCTTGCTGTTATGAACACTGCGGATTGAGTGTGAGGCAAGAGGAGCTTGCTGAAATAGAATCTCCTTGTTGTTACGAGCACTGTTGAGTAAGTGCGAGGCAAGAGGATAACTATTGGAATTGAAGGACATAGCTAAGGAGGAGTTTGCAAGTTTTCCCTCATGGATTCATGGTCAGGCTAGGGGGTGAATCGAGCAAGTGATTTTGGATGCCCTATTCTACGGTTGGGATGAACGTGGTTGATTTTGGATGGCTATGTTTTTATTTCGATGTCATATTAAATCTGAACTGGAATGATGTCCACTCTATATCTGAATGATTTTTCTGATGCATTGTATTGATTAAATTGGAACAATAACATTTTCCATTTTTGTTTGTTGTGGGGAATATACGTGAAGGAAATCTGTAATTGTATTTCTATAAGTAAGTACGGAAAGGAGGATAATAATGACAATGGGGTAGATCTTCTCTGTAGATACATCCCCAAGAAACCAAACTCATATCCCTCGGAACATCCTTTATAATGACCAATCTCTGATGGAATAGTATTCTTAATGATGTATTTACAGAGATGCAGAGATCGAGTACTGTTGACATTTAATGCATTGATTAAAACAGGCTCTAAGTGAATATTATAAGAATTTACCTTATACAGAAAATTTTATCCTTTGTACACTTCTCTGCGTGGGAAATTCCTAAGACCTTAGGCTTCCGTAATTCTATGAGGAAAAATCAGTCCAACTTTCTTTTTGCCTTTTAGAGGTTCGTGTATATTGATGTATGGATTATGAACTCACAAAGTTCAGAATCCCGAAACCCCGAAGCTTCCCCTTTTCACATTTCGGAAGTTGGTTACGTAAGCGGTTTGGGGCATTTGAACTCACGAAGTTCTGAACCCTAAAATGCTGAAATCCGGGACCCACCTTCTCCTTTTCGCATATTTTCGGAAGTTTGTTTATGCTGGATGTTTGGCGTTTAAAACACTCAAGCTTTCACTTTTCAGAATTCGGGAGTTGTAGTGTGTTGTTGTTTGGTGGTTACAAACCCCGAAACCTCGAATCCCTAAATCTCAAAGTGTTGGTCCGACATCCTTTCACTTTTCGGAATTTAGGAGTTGTAGTGTGTTGTCGTTTGGTAGTTTCAAACCCCGAAACCCCGAATCCCGAAATCCCAAAATGTTGTCCTGCATCCTTTCACCTTTTCAGAATTCGGGAGTGGTTATGTGTTGTGGTTGGGCTTTTGAAAACCCTGAACCCTGAAATCTTGAAATATTAGTTCCTTCTTTTTGCAATACGGGAATTGTTGTATGTTGAGTATGAAAACTGTGAAACCCCGAACCCCCCTGAAATCCCGAAGTCTTGGACCCACCTTCCCTTTTTCCGCATTTCGGTGGTTTGTATATGTTGTTGTTTGGACACTTGCACTCGCGAAATCCTGAACTCCAAATTCCCGAAATACTGATCACCTTTCGCAAATTCGGGAGTTGTTGTGTGTTGATGATTGACTTGTGTATTCGTGAAATCCCGAACTCTGAATTCCCAAGATACTGATCACCTTTCACAAATTCGGTAGTTGTTGTGTGTTGATGATTGACTTGTGTATTCGCCGAATTCCTGAAATACTGATCACTTTTCGCAAATTCGGGAGTTGTTGTGTGTTGATGATTGACTTGTGTATTCACGAAATCCCGAACCCCGCAACCCCGAAGTGCTCAACATATTTTCACAATTTTGGGAAATAATGTGTATTGATGTTCGACTCTTGTACTCAGGAAACCCCGAATACCGAAACCCTAAAATGCTGGCCAGAGTCGTTCCATGTTTAGGATTTCGGCAAACAACAGGGTCCTTTGTTTTGTTCGGCACTTATGATCCCTGAAAACCAATTGTCTTGTGTTTCTTCACAAAGCTATAGGAACACGGTAGGAATGTTTGTTATAGGTACAAAGAGACATAAAAGTAATTTATAAATTTTAGGATCTTAGATAAACATTGAAGTGAAGAGTAAACACTTTTATATCGTCGGTTAGGAGACTTTAAGTTGAATGTTGAGGACAGCCGACGCCAGTAAGTATTCTAACAAACTTTTAGACTCAAGCCCTATAATAGAAAGCCTACTTGCTTGAAGTCTCAGAACTTCATGGATAAATGTACAAAAAAAAATATTATTTTTTATGGTGATTTTGAGGTACATTACAAAAAGGATGTCCAAACAGAGGTTGTCAACACATTTTTGGTGCATGATCTCCGAACTCACTTTGGGTGCAACAAACAATGGGACAATTACTTACACATTCTTGAGCATAGCTACAACAAAGCAACACATTCTTCTACAGGATTTTCACCTTTTGAAGTCTGCTTGGGCTTCCAACCAGCATCTCCAACCGAGCTCCCACTCAATTGGGCTCCTCAAGGTACCTTCCATCAACAACAGTAACAACTGTCACCTCAACGATTTCTCCAACAAATTGCACAATGCCACAGTATAGTCACATCATCACTCAAAGCAGCCCAAGATCATGCCAAACAACACCATGACAAACAAAGAACCTTCATGGCCTTTCAACCAGGGGATCAAGCCTTGTTACACTTGGATAAGAAGTGCTTCAAAGGCCACCATCACAAGCTTCTGCCAATCAGATATTGTCCATATACAATACTCGACAAGATTGGAGAAAATGCATATAGGTTGGATCTTCCACCACAAATGGGAATCCACAATGTCATTAATGTAAATCACTTAATGTTGTTTGAGCCTTCCCTCTTGGAAGAACTAGTCACCATCACTCATCGAGTGGACAACATTCTCGATTTCCAACTCCCATTGGCCAAAGACACTATTCTGGACACTCGAAGGTGCTCTACAAGACACCAAACCTACACTTCATATCTGGTAGCCCACCAAGGCCAAACTCCATATCAGGCAAAGTGGATCACAATTGATGTATTGCAGAACAAGTTGCCGCGTCTTCTCATGGAAGTCGTGACGCTTCCATATATAAATAGGGAGGAATTGGGCCAAGGAGGCCACCTAGGGGAACGCCCACGTGGGGCACAAAAGTCAATCACCTATGTGCAACACTTCTTCACCTTTTGATGATGAATTAAATATATGTAAAATAAAGGGTTCCTTTGGTATGTGTCTTAGCTGTTTTCTTTTTTGAGTTCATATTTTACATTCATGACAATTTCATTTTTTAGGGTTTTATGAAGAACAAATATTGTGCCTTTCTTCATGGCAGCCTCCTGGTGACTTTGTTTTCCATACTTCCACCTCTGAGAGAAATCTTATCTCATTAGCTAACCACTCTCTCAGGCCACTCTCAGGTCACCCCACTAATCCCACTAATCCCCAAAGGTCACTCTGAGATCGCCAAAACCTCTTGGCCACTCTCAGGTTACCCGGTCTCGATCCCCATTTGCTTGGTAACTCAAACTAATGGTGTGCCCCTGTTCAGATTTGTGCCCCATAGGAGAGTTTTTGGTCACAACCCGAGCTATGGCTTGCGTGGTCACCTTCTCCTGTAGATCGCCTTCTTGGGAAAATCAACTCTTATGTTTATTAAGTCTACGTTATAGCGTCCTCCCAATAGGAATCCATAGAGTCTATGTTATAGCTTCCTCCTAAATAGGGATTTTAAGTCACTAAT
>SNQJ01S0030009.1:0-12251 GCA_010110895.2 Picea sitchensis
TGAGAAAAGAAGTTGCATTTTCCTTTGTAAAAACCCTATAAAAAAGGAAGTTCGTAGGCTGCATTATATCTAGGGTGCGAGAATGCCTGATTCTCGTAGGCTGCATCATGGCCAGGTCGTGAGGAGTTCACAATCTTCTCTATAGGCAGGGTGTGAAAATGCTTACACGTGGGAAAAATGAGCGTTTTCTTGAATCTTCTAGAAGGAGAAACTTTCATGGTGAGGTGGCATCTGAATGGTCTGGATCTTACTTGCTTTCATGATTTAGTGGGATCATCCTAACCTCCTCACCTTATCCTCTTCATCTTATAAAAGGAGAGGAACTCTCATGGAGAAGGGCTAAGTTGTTTTTTGCTTGGGATTGTTAGCTTGGTTAGAGTGTCTTTGAGATTTCCTTTGTCAAGATAGATTGTGAGTAGCTATCAGATCCATGGTCTCAGAATACTTGGAGCAAGAAGTGTGTGGGGAACGAAGAACATTTGGAAGGGACCTTACGACATCAAGGCCATGGTTGTAATATCTCTTTCACATCTAATATGATACTGTAATATGATTCTTTCCTATAAATCTTGTTGTGTTTTATTGTATGTGTTGTGAGTGGGAAATCCCTCTACGGACTAGAGTCTAGGGTTAACTTATGCATGCAGAAAAGACCTAAAGAATCCTACTTTCTACCGTCATCCCAGACCTAATCCCCATTATTATTAAGAAAATATGTAGTTAAGTGAGCGTACCTTATTTCAGACATTTGATATCGATCCTTCATCACACTTGATTTCTCCTTGACTGCAGCTCTCCTCTACAGGCTGACCTGCATTCACACAAGATACACAACAAACTCTACATGCATTTGATCTAAATATTAATGGATTAGAGATTCAAATATATATACAATAAACTATGAGCACCTCATATGGTGGGACAAAGAAAATACTTCTTTATTACCAACTTTAATAAATCAACTTACTTGAGATTTTGGCCAGCCCTTTGCTTTCTGTGAACACAGTCTTGGGATCCTCTTCAACTTTCCTCCAACTTCTTTGCTCTGTATATCTTCTTGCACAAGAGGATGGCTAAAGGGTTGGGACAAAGGAAATGTGAAAATGGGTATAGTTTCTTTACTATGATTCTAGATCTTCAAATGGGACCCTAACCCTTCTTTTATAGGCTAGAAGAAGCTATGTATTTGGATGAACCCTCAACCATGCATGGTCAGGTTAGTTAACACAAAGTTGTGTGTTTCATCGACAAATTTCCTTTTTTCAAAATTGCTTTTTGTGTAGGTACATGAGTTTTGGGTCAGATAGTGTGTACACGCATTCAATAATGGATTAGGGTGTGTGGGCCTTTATAAAGAGATTTTTAAGAAGAGTTGTTTAGCGGTGCTTTGTGAAGCATAGAGAACAAGATGTCGATGCTAGGTAAGCATGGCGGGTGCAAATTAGGGTTATAACATATACCCCCTAATGTGGCAGGGTTAGAAGAGCATTTGATGGCGAAATACATTAGCAATCTTTACCGATGTGCCGAACAGGTGAGCCCAAGGACCAAGAATTCTGGAGGTTCCATCTACAAAATTAACAATTGTCTCTAGCGGTAGACATGCCATGCCGGGAGAGAATAAACTCATGGCTACCAATCAAACTACATTTGTAGATCCATGTCATATAACTTATATAAAATTAATAGCCTTGAACAATACCTGGTGGATCTACATATCTAAATAAAAAAGATATACATGTAAGTATCCATCTTCTCGAGAGACGATAAGCGCACGATGGTTGGAGATGAGGTCTTCGAGCTCGAGCAACAACTTCAAATCTTCAAAACTCGGGTAGTAGTGTAATGAGTGTTTGACTTCACTACCGAGAGGTCTTCGGCGACTAAACCGGTCATGGGTGGAGAATATTGATGATCAAGTAGAGGCTTCATTGATTTGAACAAAGACTTGATTGGACATTAGCGGGATGGTTGGGTGAGGGCAAGAGACAAAGCTGCCGAGGGATGACTCAGGCTTGATAAAACTTCCCTTGGACAACAACCGCGACAAATGATGAGACTCGGGCATCATGCCATTAATCATAAGTTCACAGTGGGAGGCAACACAAACTCTCTTATGTTTGGAAGAATAACCAAGCAGAGGAGGACACAACTCTATGTAGCGAGAACAACTTCTAAGGTTGTATTAAATCCCATAGTTTGATGAACAAGCAAACATATGTGCTTTATCGGGGCGGCTTATTGTGCTACCAATAAAATACTTTCCCTTCCTCTTTTTTTTGGGGTATATTTGATTTTTTTGTCTTTTCTAATGATTTTTGGAAAAAGAATAAAGAATGTTACGTTACAATGGGAGCGAGTGTTACAACCTCTGAAGTTCAAGGTGCAAGGACAAGTGATGTTGGAGAAATGATTCTGGGAAAAATCCTTCATGGGCCAAAGGTGTTAAGATGCATAGGAAAAGTGCTACAAGGCTTGCATTATAAAGCATGCTTTAAATGGTTCAGTTGAGAGAAAAATGGAGCCAACATTTAGACCAAAAATGTAGGTATGAAAACGTGGTTAAAAAAAACACACAATGGTAGCGTCCTTAGATGTAAGTTTAAACCCGAGGAGAGCAAACAGGGGTGGTTTTCATACAGAAGTCCTAAAAAAATGTAAAGGGGCTCTATTGAGTACCTTTTTCGTAGTTATTCTAGTCGGTTCGAAAAAGGATTAAACTAGCACCGACAAGACATCTACTCAAAACCATTTTATGATGCGATAAAGACAAGATCCTTTCGACCATTTTCATTTTCAAGAGTGAAAATATTAACTTTGGACTCCGTCAAGAATGTTCTTATGGACTAGTTTAACAATTGAAGAGATAAGGTCACTCAACAATCTTTCAATTTTAGGGAGTCTAAAAGCGGCAACTATATGGACTTCGTGGGGTTCCTTTTTCATAAATTTAGTCCCAGGACAGAAAAAGGGTTAAATGATACACAAGAGGTACTCTTCTAGAACTTAAGTTCCATAGAGCGCACCTTTGTTGATATAGTTGACCATCCAAACCCGAGAAATGGGTAAACTACGTCAAGCAGACTGATACTTCAAATTTCAGTTTAATTAGTGTGAAAGGCCACAAGATTGTTCGAAAATCTTTTCATGTTTAAATTGTTTGAAAAGGGCTTAAAAGAATACCTGTTATATCTTTTGGGAGTCACGAGGGCGAGGTCAAGAGTGATAAAGAATCATGCAAATGAGGCTCAAACTTCTAATCAGGAAAAACTAAAAGGGACTCCCCGAGCCTCACAGTTATTAGGAACATGTGGACACCATAGTAACGAGGATCTACCTAAGGCATCCATGTTATGGTAAGCTCTGCCACCAACTCGTGACACTTCTCAAGTAGCAATGATGGTTCTGTACCGCAGTTCAGTGTCTCGATCCACAGAAGGGGATAAAGACAAAGAGGTACAAAAATTGAGGTATAAACCCTAACCCTATATGCTCAAGTTGATCCTTCGAGATTTTTCCACAGACCCGTCAAAAGTTACCGAAACTCCAAAAAATTGTCCGATGCCCGTCCATACCCTCCAGTAGCTCACGGATCACTCTAAATGGTTTTGTTTTAAATAAAATGATAAAGGGGCCAAAGAGTGACAAAAAGAGGCAAAAGTCTATAAATAGAAGGTGACAGCTCATTATGGCATTGTTGATTTGGAAATTGACTCTAGAGACAAAAACCTCCTTTGATAAAGTGGTGATTCCGGGAGCTAAAGTGGACCAAACAGACTTCCACTCAGACCAAGTAAATTACAAAATCTCTTATATTGCAATTTAAATATTTACTTTTTCTTTAGGTTCCATTTTGGGGTGGTCGACCTTCAAAGGTCGACCCTAGGTCCACATATGCTTTGTCTCGAGGACGGTGCGTGTACTGTCCAGTGAGAGTAAATAGCACTGTAATGTACACATGGCTATTGACATTACAATATCGTGGACCTTATTAAATGTAAAAGTTTAAAAACAGGGTTAACCCTCTTGAACCTTGGTGTTTACAGGATGTATGTTCTTTGGAGAAAGAGAGCAAGAGGAGGTTAGCGAGTTGGTCGGGGAAGACCCCAATGCTATGGTTGCCTTGATTCAATGTGGATTGCTCAAGTTCTTCTTATGTCCTTTTATCTGACACAACCTAGGATATTGAATGCCTTGGTTGACTGTTGGAATCAGGATCGAGCATTCATGTTAGAGGCGATCAGCAGTGCCCGTGTAGGGACATATATTTTGACTAGCCTCTCGGAGGAACCAATCAACGGACTTTTCCTTGAGGAGCCCACATAACTTGCCATGGAATTGATAGGCCTTTACTATGAGGCTAGTACAGACAGCTCGAGCTCACAGGTGCCCATAAAGTAAGATTATTGACTTATCGCTACAAGTGATAGTATTTCTTATTGGGTGAATCAGCGGTTCTGCGACTCTACATTAGGCGTCTCGTGCACAAATGAAATATGCAGTCCAGTTCTTAAATGCCTGAATGTTGATTGGAGCACAACATTAGAGTGTATGAATGGTAGGTTAATGTGATTATGCGATTGTGGATCTGAGAGGAACGAATTGGGCATTACATGCTCTCTTTCTTCTTTGCCAGAGAGTTAGAGCTTTAATCCCTCAGAAGTAGTGATGCGAAATCAGGGCTTCTCTTCTGCTATGTGTAGATGGGAAGTGTTACTATCATGACAGGGTGGTGGAAGGACAAATGAGTCCTTTGTGATGATTTCTTCACGTGGTTGTCATGGCAGATTCCAGTCATCGAGGATTATCCTTGTGTTGGGATTGATTTTTAGAATCTGAGATACCAATACCTCTAGTGAGGAGGCGGAGGAGAGATGGGTAAGTTTCCATCATTCAATTTTTTTTAAGCGTATATAATTTTTATGTTGTTTTGTTATATATCATTTTTTTATACGAGTATTTGGCGGATATGTGTTTGTTGTGTGCATATGTGGGACCAGTGAGACCTGTTGATTATGTGAGGAATAGGCATCATCCTCAGCCGGGGGCCGCCAATAAATTCTGGGGAACCAACGACAGCAGGATATCTTCAGTGGAGAGAGTGAGAAGTGTTGAACGAGTCGAAGCGAGCGTTATGCTCACTTTCATGGTCCCTATGACAAAGATTGAGGATCTCCTGCCATCTATGCAACATCATGTAGTGGGGGTACCATGGATGTGGGTCTGACTATTTCGACGTTTGGCGAACGTTGTTGATTATTACAATAGGTCCCACAGGCCCTGACCTTAATTAGACTTTTCATGTGCCAGAGAGAGCACTACTTGTATATATATTTTGAGGGCATAAGCCACGTGACTCATTATTGGTCATATTTTTTTGAGGCACTTGCGTCCACCTATATACTCTAATGATTATGATATTATATAGTTTTAATGTCTTTTTGGCTTATGGATGATGTTTGCAAAAATGTATTTACATGTTTATGTGTATGTCTTTTCATATATGTGCAAGATGCCAATCTAAAAATTTGATTAGCTAAAATTATCACATGTGATTTAGTCTCCTAGGAACATGAAAATGTAATATAATCAGCTTCATTCTAAGAGGCGTACCCTAAGGAATGGAAAGTGCGGTGTAAAGTTGGATCATGAACCACGATGGAGCTCTATTTGTGAGACACAACCGGTGAGGCGATGAGATATACCGGTAGAGAGATGCAAATGACATAGGGTCCGCGAAACAGCTCAATATTACCTTGTACTCGGTGACATTGTTTTTATTGTCACCTAAGCATATACCTCGAGAAGATAACAACTAGCCATGAGATGTAAAGATTACCCAAGATACGAAGGCAAGCCTCTGCGTGTGCCGAATAGCACCGTCCACATACCCAACAAACACCTCGGATTCACTTGACATCTGCAATAGTGACGAAAGATAGTATCAAAGACACTTTCATAATACTAAAAGAAACTAGATAGTAATAGTACAAAAGACTATACATATGTTACAAAATTTACCCATGGTGACCTACCTATTATTAATACTTCTTGAGGTAGAGTCCATTTCTGCAAATCTTCAAAAGCATTTACTTCAAAATCAACCAGGTGATAAGTGCCTTTTTTTAGAACCTCCTTTATGATGAAATGTCGAACCACATGGGTTTGAATTTTCCCTACGGGGGTCCCTTATCTTGAATATGAGATAGAGACAAAGGGTCACCAACCAGAGAAAATCTGAGAATGAACAAACCTATTATACCGACACTTGACTTTATGTTTGTGAGCCTCGATGTCCAGGGCCGCATCACAACGCTACTCATTGAGTTTCTCGAGATATAAAATGCAGCTCTTCAAGTGGAGAAATTAATGCATCCCAATAATTGTCACGATAACTGAGGACAAGATCGACATTGATGAGTAGGCTGCTTCCGGCCTATAAGCGAGTTGAAAAGGTGAGAAAGCTGGTTGTAGTCTTAATATATGTTTGGTAAGTCCATAATGCCAAGTATAACATCAAATGCCAATTTGACTTGGCTGAGTTAGATTCGGCGTAGGATGGTCTTAAAAGATTTATTTACAACTTCCACGACCATTTTCTTGGGGTAGTAGGATGGTTAATGTTCTTGCCGTAACCCAATATTTGACATTAGCTTGGTCATCATCACGGATTACGAAAGTGGTACGCCATGATACGATTGACAATCTCTCTTGGGACGCAGAACCTTGCTATTATCTAGTTGAATAAAAAGAGAGAGTTAGGTCTCTCCATCATGTTTTAAGCGTTAGCATAACAGGCCACTTCATGAAGAGTAGTCTGACTACGATGATGTAGCAGTGCCCACTATGAAGGAGAGGGTTGCATGTAGTGTAATCAATTCCCCACTTGGTGAAGGGACAAGCTGTGATGATAGGAAACATGGGAGTGGGATGTGCCCTCATATTCGAGAGAGAAGATCTAGCATGGGTGGCACTTCTTTACCAACTCGATGCAATCTTTGATTGATAAGTGTCGTCTAGAAGTAACTTACTCATAGAATCTTTTGGGTTATTTCCAAACCAGACAAATGACCTCCACAAGCACAAGGTATAGAGCCGTTAAGCACAATAATTTCTTCTTCGTGAGTGATACATCAACGCAGGATGCAGTCTACACCTATCCAATACAACGTATCATCAAGTACAAGATAATTCTTAGCAACTGATGGTATCGTGATGCTCATCATGGGAGTAGAGGTGGGGCACTTCAAAAGTCTAGAGATAGATAAGTATATCTTTGTACCGGGGATCTGAAGACGTGATCAAAAAACATATATCCTCTGATAGGCTATTCTTCGGGCACAACATCACCTTACTCAACCGAAAGTTCCAAAATAATTCATAAAGACCGGTGACTTTTTGGATTTCGTTGATGATATATTGTTATCTTGTATTTCCTTGTTTGTTGGGCGGGGCTTCCGACCGACTATTCCTTGTTCCATAAACACACTCGACAAAGTATTCCATCTATCACTGTTCTGTAAAACTTTGGGGGCTCTACATTTTACATTATTTTCACCATCCCTATGACCATTAATGATGTAGCCTATATGTTTCCTTGAAGAGGGGTCAGCACGAGTTCTTGAAGGAAGGAGAAGAACTTTTCACGAGAAGAAGTTTCATTTCCTTTGTAAAAACCCTATAAAAAGGAAGTTGGTGCATTATAGCTAAGTGCGAGAATGCACAATTCATGATTTGGATCATAGCCAGGTCGCGACGAGTTCACAATCTTCTCTATAGGTAGGGTACAAGAATGCTTACGTGGGAAAATGAGTGTTTTATCAAATCTTCTAAAAGGAGAAACTTTCATGGTGAGGTTCAAATCTTCTAAAAGGAGAAACTTTCATGGTGAGGTGCAATCCAAATGGTTTGGATCTTACTCGCTTTCATGATTTAGTGGGATCATCCTAACCTCCTCACCTTATCTTCTTCATCTTATAAAAGGAGAGGAGCTCTCATGGAGAAGGGCTAAGTTTTTTTTGGCTTGGGATTGTTAGCTTGGTTAGAGTGTCTTTGAGATTTCCTTTGTCAAGATAGATTTTGAGTAGCTATCAGATCCATGGTCTCAGAATCCTTGGAGCAAGAAGTGTGTGGGGAACAAAGAATAGTTGGAAGGGACCTTACGACATCAAGTCCATGGTTGTAATATCTCTTTCACATTTAATATGATACAGTAATATGATTCTTTGCTATAAAGATTGTTGTGTTTTATTATATGTGTTGTGAGTGGGAAATCCCTCTACGGACTAGCATCTAGGGTTAAATTATGCATGCAGAAAAGACCTAAAGAATCCTACTTTCTACCATCGTCCCAGACCTAATCCCCATTATTATTAAGAAAATACGTAGTTAAGTGAGCGTACCTTATTTCAGACGTTTGATATCGATCCTTCTTCACACTTGATTGCTCCGTGAATCCAGCTCTCGTCTACGGCTAACCTGCATTCACACAAGATACACAACAAACTCTACATGAATTTGATCTAAATATTAATGGGTTAGAGATTCAAACATGTATGCAATAAACTATGAACACCTCATGTGGCGGGATGAGAAAAATACTTCTTTATTACCAACTTTAATAAATCAACTTACAATTTTGACGCTGGCCACTACTCTGTGAACCTGGTCCTAGGCTCCTCTTCAACTGTCCTCCAACTTCTTTTCTCTGTATCTCTTCTTGCACAAGGATGGCTAAAGGGTTGGGACAAAGGGAATGTGCAAATGGGTATGGCTTCTTTACTATGATTCTCCTCTTCCAAATGGGACCCCTAACCCTTCTTTTATAGGCTAGAAGAAGCTAGGTATTTGGATGAACCCTCGGCCATGCATGCCTGGGAGGTTTAGTTAACTTACCCAAAGTTGTGTGTTCCATCAGCAACTTTCCTTTTTTCGTGCTTTTGTAGGTACACGCGGGCTGTTTTGGGTCAACGAGCGTGTACACGTGTTCATTAATGGAGTAGGGCACATGGGCCTTTATAAAAGAGATTTTTAAAAAGAGTTGTTCAGTAGTGGTTTGGGAAAGAAGGATTCTGAGATGGCCTGATGTCAGGTAAGCATGTCTGGTGAAAATTAGGGTTATAACAGATGCCCCCTAATGTGTGAGGTCAAAAGAGCATCCGATGGCCGAAATACATTAACAATCTTCACCGATGTGCCGAACAAGTGAGCCCAGGGACCAGGAATCGGGAGGTGTCGTCTGCAAAATAACAATTGTCTCACCGAGGCGGGCATACCCATGCTCGGGATAGAATAAACTCATGGCTACCAGTAAAATACATTGTAGATCCATGTCATATAACTTATATAAAGTGTAGCCATGAACAATACACAACGGAGCTACACCTCGAAATCGAAAAGATATACATGTAGAGTATCCATCTTCTCAGAAGCTGATAAGGCCTGATGGTTGAAGATGAGGTCTTCAGAGTTCGACCAACAACTTCAAAATATTCAAAACTCGGGTAAGAGTGTAATATGAGTGTACGACTTCACTACCTAGAGGTCTTCGACGGCTCGTCGGTCATGGACTAGAGAATATTGATGATCAGACTGAAGGCTTCATTGATTTCGAACAAATACTTGATTGGACATTCAAGATGGTCGGGTATGAGGGCAAGAGACAAACTGCAGAGGGGCCGACTCAGGCTTGGTAAAAACTTCCCTTGGACAACAACACGACAAATGATGAGACTCAAGCAACATGTCATTAATCATAAGTTTATGAGGTAGGAGGCAACGCAAACTCTCCATATGTTTGGAAGAATAACCAAATGGAGGAGGACACAACTCTATGTAGCGAGAACAACTTCCTAAGGTTGTATTAAATCCCATAGTTTGACAAACAAACGGACATATGTGCTTTATCCAAGGACGATTTATTGTGCTGCTAATAAAGAAAATACTTTTCCCGTCCTCTTTTTGGGGTATATTTGATTTTTTTGTCTTTTTCAATGATTTTGGAAAAAAGAATAAAAGAATGTTATGTTACAATGGAGGAACGAATGTTGCAAACATACAAGTTCAAGGAGCAAGGACAAGTTCAAGAGTGTTGAGAGGCGTCTTCCTAATAAAAAGGAATGTCTTTCTTCATTAAGTGCATAAATCCCTTGGTGATCTAGGCATAGTTGGCAATGAAGCGTCTTAAAAAAATTTCCTTGCCCTGTAGACTCTGAAGTTGAAGGCTTGTGCTTGGGGGGGGAAACTGAATTATTGCCTCAACCTTGAGAGGATCAACTATGATCCCTGCTTTTGACACTATGAAACCTAACAAACGTCCCGATGTTATGCAAAAGTTTCACTTGTTTGGATTCAAGCGAATCTGGAAGTAGAGACAACACTAAAAGATAAGTCGGAGGTGTGTGGGATGATATGTTCTCTTGTGAGATCGAGATGCTAAATCATCTAAATAGGCCTAGACTATATGCTTGAGGTCATGGAAATAAAATTGCATTTCCCGTTGAAAGGTCGCTCTAGCATTTTTGAGACCAAAAGGCATCTTACGATACACGATTGTACCCCAGGGACAAATGAATGTCATTTTGTTCTGGTCTTCGGGTTTGATTTGTATTTGGTTATATCCTGAAAAATCGTCCATGAAAGAGAAGGCCTCGCAAACCGCAGATTCATCAATTATCTGGTCGATGAATGGTGTGGGAAAATTATCTTTGGGACAGGCCTTGTTCAAATCACGAAATTTTGTACATACATGAATCATGCCTTGTTTTTTATTGACCGGCACGGGGTTTGACACCCATTGGGTCAAATGGATAGGATAGATAAAACTAGCTTTTAGCAGTTTCTCAACTTCAACCTTAATGGTTGCTTCTTTCCTAGGGTTAAATGGATGAAGCTTCTGCCAGACAAGCTTGGCATCTAGATAAATTGTGATCTCATGTTTGACTATTTTTGGATCGATGCCTGGCATCTCCTCATAAGACTAGGAAAAAATGTCGCAGAATTCTTTAAATAGATATGTGTAGATTTGAATCTGTCCAGGGGAGCAGTCAGCTCCGAGGAAAACATTCTCCACGACGCCAGGGGTTCTGGAGATATTGATCGGTATGGTTTCAGCGATGGTTGCCATATTACCCTCAGCATAGACCTCGTGGGTAGCTAAGGTATTAATAAAACAAAACCTATCTCCAGTCATAGTCAAGGTGAATTCTCCGGCCTTGATTCTGCTTAACTCTGGGAGAAAGAATGATTTGTGATGAAGATCATCTCAGGGTTTGTCTGGACTAGTCATTGCTTCAATTACTGCTTCGTCAGAGGGAAATACTAAGTCTAATGAATCGGTGTTAGCGAGAGAACCTTGAACCCAAATAGGCTCTAGAAGCAGATCAAACTCTTATGCAGGAGTTGGATCTAGGTTGGCTGAAGCTTGCTGGACTAAAGAGTACACTATTTCAGCTGCGAACAAGGGCATGGACATGCCCAGATGCCCTGTCCCCTCCATCGTGGTCAATGGGGAAGGAAGTATCCACGGATCGATGAAGTAAGTCATGCGAAATAATGAAACTTGGAAAATCTCAACCTTATGGTGGTCGGATATGAGCTTGACATTGCCTTGAGGGGGCGGGTAATCGAAGGTACCCATCAAAGATGGGCACAAACCAACCCCTACGTTGACTATGCCTGGTTGAGGATTATCAATCATCGAGACCGCGGACACCCCCAATGAAGGGTCAGATCTAGAGAAAGACAATTGATCAATGGTCACAATCTAGTCCTCGTGTGGAAACAACAAGACCCAAAAAACTGTAGCAACCACAACTTGCATGGCATAAGTCCAACTCCTTCCTAACAAAAGATTGTAGTCGAGGGATGCGTCGACTACCTCTAACTCAAAGCACACGGTTTTCCCTCCCAATTGCATGGGAAAAGAGGGACTGATACCATTTGGTTGGAACGAATGACCGTCGAAAGAAGTGAGAAGAGTAGGTGACGGAGACAAAATGGGTTGGTCAATGGCCTTCCAACATGCCAACGAAATAACGCATGTCAAGGCACCCTCATCAACCACTGTGCGGAAAATATTTCGAGTAAAAGTTTTTGTGGGGTGAGCCACTACTATATGAAACACTACGTGGTAAGGCAGACGAGGTTTTAAGTCGGTTGTATCTAGCATGATGGTACCCGGATTACAAGTCTCGGTAGATCCTAGAGCGGTTAACAAAGCTTTCCTCTGGGAAGGGCAGCTTTGGAGGACC
>SNQJ01S0030009.1:18868-45112 GCA_010110895.2 Picea sitchensis
ATCAAGGAAGATAAAGAATCATGGAAGACGAATCGTGGAAAACTCAACAAGTTGAAAAAGACACCAATGGATACTTTCGAGCACCTCGCAGAAAAGGAGGAAGGATAGGTCGGTGAAGCCCCGAAAACACGGGTCAAGTGGACCTAGGGTTTTGGATCTAGGGTTTGCGACACCTAGAATTTGGTCTAAGGTTGTCTGAGAGTCATGTAATGTATAAATAAAGGTCTAGAGGACCTTGGATGGTGTTCGTTCATATTATTATTATTGTTTCTATTACTGTTGTTGAGAGCAATATTGAGTCTGTATTCTGGATATTCAGTTGGGTGCGCAGGGAGGAAAGAGAAAGAGAGAAGATGTGCAACTAAGTGCGCAGATAGAACTGTATGTTTTCATCTAACATATCAAGAAACACAGTTATGTGGACGTATCCCTAGGGAGAGGGTGAACCATGTATATCTTATTGTCTTTATGGTTGATGTTGTGTTATTTTCTATCTGTTATACTATTATTGCACGATTGTTAGATAAGAGATATAACTTCGCGAAGTAAGCTTAAGAGTGGTAAATAATATCTAGATTGTTTTGTGTTGTGCTTTGGAATCACTTTGAATTTCCTCTAGTTGTAGACACCTATGTCCTACAACCCCTTATTGCTACTTTGGGTGAGATTGCATCTGCTTCGCAGGTGTTGCTGAAAGGGCCAATAGTTAGGGTTTTTTGGTGCGCTCTTAGAGTTGAACCCTGGGTCTTCCCCTATGCCAACAAATGGTTCTGTTGTCGGGACCAGGATCTTATTGAGGGAATGTCAAGGTGGTTTCCATCGAAGACAGAGATTCAGAAGTGGATAGAATAACAAGAAAAAGACTTCGTCGAAGCTCAAAACAAGAATCCTAGCATTAATACAAAAGACTGGCTGGGAAGGTACATCTTTACTGACATACACAAGATTTTCTTTGGAGGATTTCATAAGGAGTTATACGAGTGGTTAGACGGATTAGCAGATACTTAGTTTGAGATCAGATCTAGACCACCTGTCGTTTGGAGAACAACGTTGATCAAGAAAGTCAAGAGAGTCAATAATGTTGTGTCTAGAGCAGTGGATATCTAGTTTGATAGCACCATCAGAGGGTACATTACTGAGTTCACTATCGATAGAGTGGAATCATATAGTCAAGAAGAGAGGTATTTATTTAAGGGACCTAGAGGAAAGTTCCTATACTTTTTAAAGTTGAGGATTAAGATGTTATTTCATGAGAAGAATATCCTGAAGATACAATAGTCAGCTGGATCTTGAAGCTAATGTTCAAGAATTTGGACAACGACAGTGACATAGAGGTTGGACTCACGCACAGTGAGAGATCATTCGAAGAGGTTCCTCTTGAGAACCTATTTAAGCATAATTATGGAGATGAGGGATTATACAGTGGAGAAGAAGCATATCTAACAGACGAAGAGTATTCAGAGTCCGTAAAGGTAGAGGAGGTAGAGATTGAAGAACCTCGTCGAGGTGAACCGAAAACTTTAGGAACTGCGCCTACTATCAAAGTAAGTACTATTAATCCTCCTGTTGTTTTAGAAGCATTAAGTAACTAGAATAACTAGAGTAGTCAGAGAAATCTGAGTATTGTTACAATAATTTTAGCACATACTCATTCAAGAAACCCAGGAAGATCTATGGAAGATGAAATGAGGTTACCTATCTTTAGAGGAGAGGTATCTGAAKATCTTGACCAACACTAGTTCCAATGCGAAGTTGTCTGGAGCATTAAGAAATTCACTAACAAAGTTGTTAAGATAACTCCTTTTAGTACTACCTTGAGGGATCACGCTTTGAACTGGTATATGAAGTTTTCTTCAGGGCCCGGACAACCTAAACTGTTGAATGACATTAAGGCTGCACTAAGTGCATAGTTTAAGAAGCCTAAGTTGGAGTCGCAGTTCATTACAGAGTTGAAGGAAATCAAGCAAAAGGTCACTGAACCTATTTGGGATTTTGATCAGAGGTTTAAGACTCTGACAGGTCATTTAAGTTTTCATATCCCAGACGAACATAATAAAGAATGGTTCATCGTTTCCCTCTTGCTACACATTAGGGTTCCTCTGATGCAACATAAGGTCGCTTCATAGGTTGAAGCACTGGAGATTGCCATGAAATTAGAAGTATCCCTTGTAGGAGAATCCAGTCCAGTTATGAGTCAGATCTTGAATCAGTTAATTGGTTTATCCTTACAGGTAGAAGTTATGAAGAAAGAGAAAAGAAAATATATCTGGTGTATCGTATGTAAATGAAAAGGCCATAACAAAGAGCAATATCCCCTATTTCATGAATACTTGTCCTCTGGAGCACCTAATCCTTTGAAGCAGCCTACTATACCCTGGTGCGAGGTATGTAGAACTAGACATCACCCTGGTGAATGCTATTATATGAAAAAGTATGTCCAGACACCTACCAATCTTTACTACACATTCTGCAAATATGTGGGGCATGATGAGAAGGATTGTAGGGCTTACGATCTCATGCATGAAATATCAAGGGATACATATAGAATTCAAAGAGAATCTCATCAAGAAGGAAATAATGTGTAGTTCAACTCCCCAGGAAGAGGAAATTTCAACCCTCGTGGTGGATTCAGAGAAATAGGATGAGGAGGAGGTAGGGGGTGAGGTCAAGGTCAGATCATTTGCTATAACTATGCACAACCAGGACATTTGGCAAGGGATTGTCAAAACCCTTGTACTACTTTCAACTATTGCAACTCATTCGATCATGTCATCGAAGATTGTCCAACATTGTTAGCCAAACTTCAAGAGAGACCAGGAGGAAACCAACAAGTCCAATTGATATCAGCATAACTTCACGGTGAGGACCCCAAAGTCGTTTTTATTACTAGAGGAGGCGTTGTTACAGGAGAAGATAGGGTGACTCCAGGAAAGACTACAGAAGGATCAAAGATCAGAAGAGCTGCAGAGAGGGAACATTTGTTTGATCCAAGGAGAGAGAGGCATACTTTCAAGGAAGCAAGGAAAGAATTTGTAGGAGAACAAGCTTCTTCTTCTAGGGCACAACCAAAATTTAGGGAATGTGAAATTCCACCAACATTTTATTAGCCTGTCTTAGCTAGACAACAAAAAGAGGTAAGCAAGCTCATGGACTTCTTATACACTTGTATCAATTTGATTAAAGATGAAAAAAATTGTGCAAGAATTATAACACCTAGTAAGACAATGAAATGAGAAGAATGGACCCTATGCTAAGTAGAGTTGTGAATCAAGTATCAAGGAAAAAAAGGAAAAACAAGGAATTACACCTTAGTGCTCAGATTGGAGACTACGACGTGGACTATGTGGTCCTTGACTTGGGATCAGAAGTAAATTTTATGACAAAGCATACTTGGGCACTGATGGGAAAACCTATATTGATTTACTCCCCTATCAGGCTTAGGATGGCTAATCAGCAAGAAATGAGCCACTTTGGAAGACTAGAGCATGTCCATGTAGACATTGACGAAGTAAGGAAATTTGCAGAATTTTAAGTGATTGAGATTGTTGATGATATTTTTCCTTATCCTACGCTGTTAGGAATTGATTGAGATTTCAAAAATTCAACTTTTGCTGACCTAAAGAAGAGAAGAATGACATTTGAGGGTAATGGCCTTAAGGTCATTTCACCTCTGGACCCGGGTGAAGGTCACAGATACACAAAATCCATCAGGGAAGAAGACCGCGCATATGAGCTAGAGAATATCTACAAACCGACAGCAAGACAACATGATTACATTAATCCTACAACAGATGGAAATCTCAGCTGGCGAAGTGAAAGTGCATGTTCATGAGATTCAGAGAAATCATTGGAAAACTGGCAGAACATAATGTATGAAGTCTCTACGCGAAGATGTGCCAGATTGACCAAAGCAGTTCGCTGGATTGGCACAAAAGTAAGTAATCTTCCAAAATTCGATGGCTTGAATCATTTAGATAAATTTCTAGTTGAATTTGAAAAAATTGTACCAGTACAATAGAGGATGTTGGCACTGGATGAAGCCTTGAAAGCTACACCAGCTAGATGGTGGGGAACACATAATAAGAACATCGAAGAATGGGTACAATGTCGCACCTTACTGACAACGCACTTTTCAGACCAAGCTGAAGGATGCAAAGTTCGTTACATAGGTCAGAGTTTCCCCAAGGACCATATGAAAAGTTGTGAGGAGGCCTGGAGAAACATTCCTAAATAACAGTGGGTGCATAAGTTCATTAACACATTGGACACCATACCTATCAACGGGTATCTTCAAGAAGAACTGTGCTTCGTCACTACAGATTGGTATGGTATGAATCATTAATTTATAGCTACCTTCTTATTTTAAAGTCAATACCCTACAGTAGATCATGCTTTACAAATCATAAGACATAAGGTCTTTGAGGAGGCACCTAACCCCCCTCTTGACCAAGAAAAAGATGAATGGAGTGCGCCTCTTCAACAGTTACATGAGTGCTACAATATTAATGTTGATGAGGATGATGACCCGAGGGATGTAAACATTTTAGAAATTGAAGGAAAAAGAGACATAGAAGGGCCAGGGATTGAATTACCTTTTATTGGAAAGCCCATTAAAATTAAGAAGGTTAACATTGGAACAGAGAAAACACCCAAGTTAGCAAATGTGGGAGACTATTGGGATGATGCTACTATTAGCAAGATCACAGAACTATTACATGAATATCAAGATTTGTTTCCAACCAAGTTCACAGACATGAAGGGAATTAAAGGTCCCATGGGAGAAATGAAGATCCCCTTAAGACCATATGCAATACCCATCAAGCAGAGACCCTACAAACTGAATCCAAAATATAAGAAGAAAGTTAAGATTGAATTGGATAGAATGTTGGAAGTAGGAATCATAGAACAAGTTGAAGAATCTTAATGGATCAACCCTATGGTGGTCCAAGATAAGAAGTCAGGAGAAATAAGAATTTGTGTAGATTTAAGGAAACTGAATAATGGATGCCTACATGACCCCTTTTGTACACCCTTTATTGATGAAGTTCTAGATAATTTAGGAGGACATGAGGTCTACTCATTCATAGATGGATTTTCAGGTTATCAGCAAATCAGAATTGCTAAGCAAGATCAACATAAGACCACATTTGCAACAAAATGGGGTTATTTTCAGTACATTGTGATGCCTTTTGGCTTGAAGAATGCACTAGCCATATTTTCTAGGGTGGTGGTCTAAGTATTTAAGGACTTTTTACACAAGTTATTGGAACCATATTTTGATGATTGGACTATTTTTACCCTAATAAAAGATCATATTGAATGCTTGAGATTACTGTTAGATAAGTGCGGGCAATGTCAAATTGCCCTGAATATGAAAAAGTGTATCTTCTTTTCACCCTTTGGAGTGTTGCTAGGGCATATTGTGTGTAAGTAGGAATTGTTGGTAGATCCTTCCAAGATTTCTATCATTGTCGATCTACCTCCCCCTACTTCGGTTAGACAGTTGTGCACTGCACTGGGACACACTAGATACTATAGAAATTTTATTAAGGGTTATGCACAGATAACAACACCTATGGAGAAGCTATTAAAGAAATATAGTAAGTTCCAATGGACAGAAGAATGCCAGCAGATCTTCAACACATTAAAGCAGAAAATGGTTATCGTGCCTATCTTGGTTTTTCCAGATTGGAGTAAGGAGTTCAATGTTCATGTCGATGCTTCTTCCATTGTATTAGGAGAATTTTTATCACAGCCGGGTGTAGGATAAATTGACCACCCCATAGCCTTTGCAAGCAGGAAGCTTTCTACAACTGAAAGGAAATATACTACGACTGAAAGAGAAGGCTTGGCTATGGTATATGCGCTGCAGAAGTTTCAACACTATTTGTTGGGAAGAAATTTTAGGATGTTCACTGATCATTCTGCATTGAAGTACTTAGTCAACAAGCCAGTGTTGGGGAGAAGAATATGCAGGTGGATACTACTATTACAGGAGTATGAATTTGAGATTATGGTCAAGACAACAAGAATGAATAAAGGACCTGACCACTTATCCAGGTTAGAACATGGAGAGGAACCTACAAGTCTGGAGGATACACTACCAGATGCACAGTTGTAGGCCATCAGAAAGGTCGATGATCACTTCACCGAGATAGTTCAGTTCCTATCCACAGGAATGGCACCTCGTGAGTACATAGTAATTCAGAAGAAATAGTTGGTAGTTTGTGCTGCTGACTTTCAACTTATAGCTAGAAAATTATATAAGATGGGACCAGATGAGATCCCGAGGAGACTTGTTATAGAGGTAGAAAGACCATTGATTCTTGTAGAAGCACATGAAGGCATAACAGGAGGACACTATGCAGGGAAAGAAACAACGCAGAATATTCTCAGAGATGGCCTCTCGTGGCCTACTTTACATAACGATGCTAAGGAATACTACAGAGCCTGCGATGTGTGTCAAAGAATAGGGAATCCTTCTAGAAGGGATGAAATTCCTTTGGAACCTCAATTAACATTACAAGTATTTGAGAAATGGGCCATTGACTTTGTGGGACCTATCAACCCAGCAGGAAAGCACACAGGAGCTAGATACATTATCACTTCCACAGATTATTTGACTAGATGGGCAGAAGCAAGAGCAATTAAGAACTGTAGTGCAGCTACAGCTGCGCAGTTCATCTTTGAGGATATTATGACCAGATTTGGATGCATGAATATCCTTATGAGTGATCAAGGCACACACTTCATCAACAAAACTATTGAAGCCTTGACTCAGGACTTCAAAGTTCACCATAATAAGAGCACACCATACCACCCACATGTGAATGGTACAATTGAAGATTTCAATAAGATCTTGAAGACAACACTGACTAAGATTTGCAATGTTAACATAGATGATTAGGATTTAAGAATTCAAGCAGTATTATCGTCTTACATAACCACTTGCAAAAACTTAACAACACAGACCCCATTCAAGTTATTCTATGGCTTGGAAGCAGTGGTACCTATGGAATATTTGGTTCCTTGTTTAATAATTGCAACATTTACATGCATGGATGACACAAGCACTGTCCAAGACAGGCTTGTGAAGTTGCTGGAACTGGAGGAACACAAGTTTATTGCAGGATTTCATCAGCAGGTGCACAAATAGCGAGAGAAGGCCTACCGTGACAGACATCAAGAGGAAAGCATTTAAGCAAGGAAATTTGGTATTGTTATATGACATCAAATTCATGAAGCATCTAGGGAAGTTCAGGACACATTGGCTCAGACCATTTGAGGTTGCCTATGTTACAGAAGGAGGAGTTGCACAGTTGAAAACTCTTTAAGGAGAATGGAAGGATGGTTTAGTGAATGGAATCTGGTTGAAGCTATATTGTGACAAACAGATGCCTCACAGCTCTCAGTAAAATAAAAAGAAGAAGGGTCTAGGTACCAGGTGTAGTTGAAACTAGGTACCAGGTGTAGTTGAAACTAGGTACCAGACACAGAAAAGATAGTTTTTACAAGAGGGGGAGGGACAAAGTAGAAAGCACAGGTTGCTCCGCACAGTTTGCAGTCGAAGTGATACAGAAGGTTCAGTCTTGCAGTGACTCGAGACAAGTCACATGTGAGTGTTGGGGGCTTGTTGGACCTTGGTTATGCAAGGAAGAGAAGATTAAGGAAGAAAATTTAAGTACTAAGTGCGTGGAATGCACATAAACCGAGGAAGGGTCGAAGTGGGTAAAGTAGCAGAAAATAAGTAGAAAAGAAGGAGAGAAGTAAAGGAAAATATAGTCGTTGGAAGAGAAGATCAAGGAAGACAGATTGTGGATAACTCAACAAGCTGAAAAAGACACCAACGAATACTTTGGATCACCTCGCGGAAACGGAGGAAGGGAAGGCTGGTGAAGCCCTGAAAATGCGGGTCAAGTGGACCTAGGGTTTTGGATCTAGGTTTTGCGACACCTAGAATTTGGTCTAAGGTTGTCTAAGAGTCATGTGATGTATAAATAAAGGTCTAGAGGACCTGGGATGGGGTTTGTTCGTATTTTTTTTTTTTTTTTATGTTATTGTTGTTGAGAGAAATATTGAGTCTATATTATGGATCTTCAACTGGATGCGAAAATAAACCTTGGAGTTGGCTGCACAGGGAGGAAAGAGAAAGAGAGAAAGAGACAAGATCTGCAGCTAAGTGTGCAGATAGAACTGTATGTTTTCATCTAATATATCAAGAAACACATTTTTGTGAACGTAGCCCTAGGGAGAGGGTGAACCATGTATATCTTATTGTCTTTGTGGTTGATGTTGTGTTATTTTCTATCTGTTATATTGTTATTGCCCAATTGTTAGATCAGAGATATAAATTCGTGAAGTAAGCTTAAGAGTGGTAAATAATATCTAGATTGTTTTGTGTTTTGCTTTAGAATCACTTTGCATTTCCTCTGGTTGTAGACACATGTGTCCTGCAACCCCCTATTGCTACTTCGGGTGAGACTGCATCCACTTCACATGTGTTGTCGAAGGGCCAGTAGTTAGGGTTTTTTGGTGCATTGTTAGAGTTGAACCCTAGGTCTGCCCCTGTGCCAACACCGAGTAATCGATGAAGAGTTGCCAGGACTAGTATTTCTTCTACAAAAGCATTATTGGGCTTCCAAACATGAATGTGTTGGGAGAATCGACAACCAAGGAACTATGGGAAAATTTGGGGAATTTGTATCATTCGAAGTCCCTAGTAAACAAGTTGTTTCTTCAAAAGAAGTTGTATCATATTAGGATGGAAGATGGAGATTCTATGACACATCATCTAAATTCATTCAATACTTTGGTAAGTCAGCTTGTCTATGTCAATATTATGATTGCAGAAGAAGATAAGTGTATCAAATTGCTATGTTCTTCTCCAAACTCCTGGGATAGTTTGGTTGTAGAAATTGGTAGTGCCACTCAATCTGTGTTGAATTATGAGGATGTAGTTTCATCCTTGTTATCAGAAGAGATGAGGTGGAAAATTATGGATATCCATAGCACATGTGATTTTTTTGTAAAAGGTCATCCCCAAAATAGGAATAAAAATAAGTCTTATTGGGGGAGATCTAAATCTAAAGGTAGATCTATATCCCAAGGAATGTCTTTGAGGAAATGATGGAAATGTGGTAAATCTAGGAATTATAAGAAAGATTGTATGTATAATATTGTTGATAAGGAAAAGGGATATGATGATGCCTCTTCTACATATGCGGAAAACTCCACATAAGAAGGAGATGATGTTTACCTGACATCTAGAGGTACACATGTAGATTGTGATGTATGGTTGATTGACTCAAGTGCATCATTTCATATGACTCCTCATAGGGAGTGGTTTAGTGAATATGAAAAGTAAAATGGTGGTGATGTCTTCCTAGGAGATGACTTGACAGTAAAAATCATAGGACGTGGAAGGGTTAAGTTGTTGTTGAAAGATGAAAGGATTAGAACTCTCCCTAGAGTTATGCACATTCTAGATCTATCCAGGAGCCTAATACATGTAAGTAAGTTGGATGATGTAGGTGTGGATACTTTATTGGGAAAAGGAACTTGAAATATGGTAAGAGGAGAAACGGTGTTCATGAGGGGAGTTCGATGTGGAACTCTATACAAGTGATTAGGAAGAACTTATATTGATGGGTGTAATAGTTTTATTGTCCCTGAGTAGATAAATAAAGAATATAGGATCCATAATATTCCTGGAATAAAGATCATGTTGTGGCATCAAAGACTGGGATATATTGGAGAAAAGGGCCTTCGAACACTACACGATAAAGGTACGGTTGAAGGTATATCTAATTTCACCCTGGATTTTGATTTCTATGAACATTTCATATATAGTAAATATAATCAAGTAAGATTCCCATCTGATGATAAACAGTGATGTGTTCAGACCTATGCATGTTTCATCACTAGGTAAATCTGTGTATTATGATCCATTCATGGATAATTTTTTAAGGAACACATGGATTTATTTTCTTAGGAAGAAATCTAAGGTATTTGATAAATTTAAAGATTTTAAGGCTCTAGTATAAAATCATACAAAGAAAAAAATAAAGTTGTTGAGGATAGATAATGATGGAGAATTTTATGGGAATGAATTCAAAAATTTATGTAATAAGTGTGGTATATAAAGGTAGAAGACTACTCCATACACACCTCAATAGAACAAGGTTGCAGAAAGGATAAACATGATGTTGATGGAAACAAAAATGAGCATGCTTAGTAGTGCCAAGTTAGGACAAGAATTTTGGGTAGAGGCAATGGGTATTGTATTTTACCTCGTAAATAGATCACCCTCATTAGTGTTGGTGTAAAAAACTATGCATGAGGTATGGATTGTTGGCTTGAACCATTTGTTGGCTTTAGATTATACTTCTTTTAATTATGGTTTTTTATGGGTTATTCTGATTATACCTTACTATCATAAATTGATCCAGGTTCATATTTGATAGATCCAAACAAAATCCCTCTAAAACTATCATCCCCTCTGGTAGACCAGAAGGAAACCCAATACACAAAGTGTACGGCATAGTCTCACCCAAGATAGCTCTATGGGTGGCTGCAATACACAGGTGTTTGCAACCTGGGAATGAGTGGGGATATGTGGTTGTATCTTGTAATCCTTATATATTCAATCTAACATCTGATCATAACAACCATTCTATGCATGCATGTGAAATACCAGATCTAACTAGTTAATTTATTCATCTAACATTCAACATTTAACAGTAGTAAAGACACATACATTCATTCACATAACACAGGTGTTACTGTGGTTCACCCCCTCTTGGGATACATCCACAAAGATCTGGATCTCAATATTCTTATTATAGTTCAGTAATATATCACGCCGTGCATGCTACAATCTTGGGTCTTACTCTCTTCAACAGGCTCCTCGATCCCTGTGAGGCTTACTAGACTACAGTAGGCTCCTCAACCTGCGATCTAACCCTCAGGATTGAGTCGCTCACTGCCTCTCTATATCAACATCTTACTGAGTAGTACAGTTCTTACAACTTTCTCCTCCTTGGTCAACTCTCCTATCTTTCGTCCGACAACTCTCTTCTCTTCTTCTAAGTACTACCTATTTATATTCTTGGCTCATCAACCATTACAATACATTACAAAAACCCTAACCCTAGCATCGTTAGGTCTTCCTTGCATGCGCGCTTCGCCTACTTCCCTTACAGGTGTTTCTTTTCCTTCCAGTTATCCTTTCCTCCTTACCTGCTTCTCTTCCCAAAAATAGCCTTTTCTCCTGACTAGATCTGCATCCAACATTACCCCAACATTGACATGTGGCTCGCCCCAAGCCACCTAAACCTTGTGCACTTATTCAATAGCTCCTGTAAGAGTCTGGAACTTCTCTATGAGTTATTTTTCTTGTGTTTGAGCCTGCACGGTCTTTTTTTTTAGTGCGTCCACTACTCGCGTTGTAACCTCCTCATTGATCATCTCTACGGACTCTGCTTGAATTTGTGCCATGTTCTTCTTTGCCTCTTTTTCTTGCGCAATGACCTCCATTTCCCTCTCTTGGAGTGGTTCGATTTGATCTTTCTGATCCATCTTCTGTGTTTGTGCAACTATGAGTTCTTCTTGCAACTTCTTCATATCTTGTGCTCCTTTGAGGCACTCAGTAATCTGCATTGTCTTTTGCCTCTACTTGAGGTCCTGGATAGTTGTGCTTATATTCTCATCTTCCTGGTCCCACTGTTGGACCTGCTGATCCTCTTCCATATTTTTCCATAGTTGTGATGCTTTCTCAAAAAGGTCGACAGCTGCACTGAATTGTCGTTTCATTTTCTCCATCTGCCATGTTGCTTCCTGCTTCTTCTGCTCCTTTACTTCCAGGGGAGTGGTAGGGATGATTTGTTCCCAAAGGTTATCGATATCCTACATGTATTGATCAATTGTTTTCACAATATGATCAATCTTTTGTGTCGTCGTGAGATCTTCTATTTTCACACTCTTTGGAATTTTGTCATAGGATACAACCAATCCCTGCTTGAGCCTATATGTGTGATCCTTCTCGTCCTTCTTCTTGAGCTTAACCTGCTCAAGCACTAAATACAATGCTTCTCTGTTGTCCTTTTTCTGCTGCAATTCTGCTACGACAGTGTGTGCATGTGACTATACCTCCTGCGTGACGTTGACTTGCAGTTTATATAAGGCCTTGGTTGGTAATAGCCATATTACCGATTGTATTTGTGCCAGATATTTCAATGGTGTATGGCATACAATTTCATCCATGTGCAGCATGTTGGGTGTAATGTGAAAATTCAATCTCGCTTGTGCCATCATCTGGATCATATCTTGCTCGCTGGGAAAAACCTTGGCTCATGCGTGTGATGTTGCGGGGACTAACTCTATTTCTCTATCTGCCCTTTGCATTTTTATGATCTGCTCGAGAATATGCCTCATGTTGACCATCTCTTCCTGGATCATGTCCCTTTGTTGCTGGGATTCATCAAAATCCTTCGTTCTTCGGTCCTGGACCATTTGGGCCATGAGGTCTGTGTCGTCCTCAATGATTGGATATTCTAGTGGCATTTTTTGCGCCTTAGTTTTCTTGCGTGCACCTCCTTTGTGTATGATCAGGATTTAATTCTAGCCTTGACCCTGTGGAGTAGCACTTGATGTGGTTCCCTGTGTTGTCTTAGTCTCTTTTTCATATTCCTGAGGCGCCTGGGTGTTATTATTCTTCCCTGCCTAGGTACCTTTCTTGGACTCACCCTCTTTATTCTATTTCTCTGGGTTCTGTCCTGGATTTGGCTTCTTGGGCGCCATTTTGTCTCCTGCAGGTGTTTGTTTTTGCCCTGCATCAGCCTGCTTATCCGTGGACATCTCTTGATTCAGGACTGGGACTCTCCAGTCATCTTGCCAATCCTTGATAGTCATTTCAATGTCCTCTTCCTTGATGCAATACTGCAGTTGTAGTCATTCCTTCTCGGGATCATTTTGTGCTTGGATTCATACTACACGACTAGTCACTTTGAAGTTGGCTATGCCCTGATATTGCACGACCACTTCTGGTGTAACCTGCTAAGTGTTGGCAATGCTTTCCTTCAATTCATTATACTACCCTATGAACATGCCCACATACTTAGGATCCCCAATGATAGGTATCATTTTGCACGACAACGAGTGGATCTCTTAACAAATTATGTATACTTAGGCTCCTTCCATCTGACTAAGGCGATCAAAATGAGTAGCCAGGAATAGTGAAATTTTGTCCCTAGGTCCTACACGTCCTCTCAGTATTCAAGGAATAGATTCAACAAGTACATAGCCCAGCTAAGTACAGTTCCCTCCGCACACTATGCTACAACTGCGATGACCCCGACATGGACTTCCTCCTTCTGACACTTCCTGATAATCTTGCACGCCATGATTTTTGTATCCATGCTTGTTTCTGCATCACTGATGCGCTTAAATATGATTCTGCGCGACCCTCTTTCTATACCATATGTCTTCTTCACTTCCTCGGCCAATGCCTTCTCCTTTGTTTTAACATCAAGGAACTGCGCAGGGCTCTCCCCCCCATATGGCAGCCTTGTAATATACATGATGAGCTCTATGTCTATCAAGACAGACTCTTCAACCCATAGGTATCCTCCATGGGTAATTTCCATAAACTTCTTGATGCAGTTGTTCACATCACGACCCCTTCCAAAGTGTGGGATCTCCAACAGGCCTAGATTCTTGGTGTTGGCCAATCTGGCTGCCCACTATTTTGGTTGGTTAATTGGTTCGCTGAAGTGTCCTATACCCACAGTATCCAAGTAAACTTGCTTTGCAAACACTAGAAACTTGTCTGTGTCGGTCACATCGTGATTCGAGTACCATGTGGCCTAACAGGTTAGCTGCGACATGCACCCCCTCTGAAATGTGCAGTAAGACTATGGTTGTGGAAGCCTACATGTGCATTAATATTTCTATTGGTTGCTTTCCCTTATGTTATGGTGGATGACTCAAAGTTCCAACCTCCATTTTTATTTCCCCTGTGTACTCCTATGGTCGTTCGATGACATCTTCTACAATGCCCTCATGTGGTTTCTCCAACGCTACTTTGTCTGACCTTTCTGGCACGATCGCTTCAGTCTGGTTTGGAACCGTCCCATTAACCCTTGGGGCTTCGTCAGGGTTTTCAAAGCACGAAGGATTTCCTGCATCCTGGGTCTGCTGGCTGTGTCCTACTTTCGACATATCAATATCCATTCCCACTAGTGCTATCTGTTGGGTTTCCTCCACCATTGGTGTGGGGCTTCCTGGTTCCATATTGGGCGACGGGATTTCATCCAAGTTGACGAATTCCATAGGCCGTGGTGGTTGTTGTCCATTTCCCTATGGCTACTGAGGTTCTCTAAGGTTGCTTCAAGGTCATCTGTAGGCATGGATCGATGCTACTATCTTGGGTGGTGCCATGGTGGTTAAAATGTTCTTCGTCGAGCTTAGTTGGCTCTGTAACTTCTGCAAACTCGCTCTCTTCTCTGTATGCTCTATCACTCTGTGCTTTTTTCAATTTCACAATAACCCTTATGATCCCCACGTGCTTACCTTATATAGGAATCATGTGAACTTCTTGGAGATGTTACCCAATTTTCATTTTGAATGAACTAGCGCTTCCCGTGTACTTGCCATTGAATTCCCTTGCCATCACCAGTTGGCGCGATTAATGCGGTGTCCCACCAATTTCTTGACATTCAATTTTGATAGCCACCGTTAGTTGGTGACTATTTTTCATACCCTCCATTTCCTATTTTTTCGCCTTTTAGTGACCATTGGTCCTTTCTCCATCACACTAACATTTTTCGAGTGCACGTGAACATTCTATTTTCGGCGTTCTAGCCCTCTTTTAGTTGGTTTCTATCTTCTGACGTCTAGCGCGGTAACCCATCTTTTTTTTTTTCAAGTGCTAGAAGGTCGATTGTCCCTATACAGCTTCATTCGACTCACATTGATCATTCCTCTAAGTTTTGTTCCTCCCAAGTCCTTCAACTATACAACTCCCCCATCTATGAAATTCTTTACTTAATATGGTCCTAACCAATGCATTCTGAGGTTTCCTGAGTGTTAAAGAGATTTACTGTCGTACACCAAGACTAGGTCTCCCTCCTTGAAATTTTTCCTCTTGATATGTCTATCATGCCAAGCTTTGTCCCTTGCTCTTTGTACCTCTTGGTGAAACCCTGCTAGAATCCTATCTTTTCCATGATCAATAGTTGACTTAGCCATTCTTGTACTGTGCCTCGCTCTGTCATATTGGTAATTGTTTCTATGTGCAGACTAGGTACCAAAAACTCTAATGGAACCAATTCTTCTTGTCCATACACCAATCTGAATGGTGTATGACCTGTCAATTTTTTGCATGTTGTCCTATATGCCCACAGTACTGTTGATATCTTCAAGTCTCAATCGTCCCTATTAACATTGCATATATTTTTTAGTGCAATCTCGAGGATATTATTAAAGGATTCCACTATTCCATTTGCTTGAGGATGATATGGTGTACACTTTTGATGATAAACTTCAAAATCCTCGGTCATAGACTTGATAGTTATGTTAATGAAGTGAGTGCCTTGGTCACTCATCAAAATAATTGGGCAACCAAATCTAGTGATCACTTTCTCAAACAAGAAGTGTGATGTTTTCTTTGCGCTGCAATATTTTACTAGTGTTGATTCTTCCCATCTTGTTAAGTACTTTATCGTAGTAATAATGTACCTTTCTCCCGACCTTTTTTTTGGTGGCTTAATTGGTCCCACAAAATATATTTCCCATTTGTCGAATACTTGTAAGGTTACTTGTGGTCTCAGGGGAATCTTGTCCYGTCTATTCGGTTTACCAACCCTCTGACATACATCACATCTTTGGCAGTAGTCCTTTGAGTCTCTGTGGACAGTCGACCACCATAGTCCTGTGCGCAATACCTTTTGTGCGATAGATTTTCCTTCATAATGTGCTCCTGCTATTCCCTCATGGGATTGTTCTAAAATCCTAGGTCTTTCATATTCTAGCACACATCTTCTCAAGATGTTGTCTACACCCATGTTGTTTAAGTGTCCTGCAATCAACTGATAATCTGCATCTCTGACTACCATATTTTTCTTCTACGGGGTGTTGAATTCTTGTGGCGCAGTCTCTGTACTCAAGTATTGGATGATTTCTACGAAGTGCTCATCAGCTACTTGGACTGAAAATAACTGTGCGTCAGGGAAATTGTCTTCTAGATTAGTAGGTTCCTCTACATTAGTGATCCTTGACATGTGATCAGGTCATAGGTTCAATCACCCTGGTTTGACTATTACTTCAAAGTCAAATTCCTGGAACAACAATAACCATCTACAAATCCTCCCCCCCAACATTATCTTGTTGACGAGGTATTCGAGAGATGAATGGTCTATGAACATATTGAAATTTTTTCCCAATAAATAATGTTTGAACTTATGAAGCGCATAGACCATATATAAGCCTTCTCTTTCTGTGGTATAGTAATTCTGCTCCAATTCTAACAATTTTCTACTAGTGAATGTTATAGGATGGTCCAATTCTCATGGTCTTGGCTACGCCGGAATAGCTCCAAGTGCTATGGCCGATGCATCTACATGAACATTGAATGTATTTTCCCAATCTGGGAATACTAGTATTGGTGTGGTTACCATCTTCTCTTCCAGGGTGTCCAATCCTCGATGACAGTCCTCATTCCACTGAAACTTGTTGTCTTTTATTAACCATTTCTCCATTGGCACAATGATCTATGCATACCCTTTTATAAATTTCCTGTAGTATCTTGTGGGTCCCAATGTTGCTCTTAACTGACAGAGTTATTTTGGTGGTGGTATATTAACAATTACTGCAATCTTAGCAGGATCTACTAGCAAGCCTTGTTTGCATACTATATGGCCCAATAGTATCCCAAAGGTTGTTCTGAATGTTCACTTCTTGATGTTTAACGATATATGACACTGCCTGAATCTTTCTAACATTAGCCTCAATACCCCTACATGGTCTTTAAACAAACTATAGACTATCCAATCATCCAGATATACCTCTAGAAACTAGTGGATGAATTCTTTGAATGCAGCTATGACTACTCTAGAAAATATTGATGGTGCATTCTTCAGTCCAAACAACATGAATTTGTACTGGTAGGATCCCCATTTTGTAGAAAAAGTTGTCTTGTATCTATCTTTCAAATACGAATTGTGTATTGGTAGTATCCCCATTTTGTAGAAAAAGTTGTCTTCTAGCCCATCTTCTAAGTTATCCTGACCATGGTATCCCGAGAATTGCCGATGAATGAGTAGGATTCCTCGTCCTCCTATGTTCTCCAACACTGCATCCATGAAAGGTGTAGGGAATGGTTCATGTAGGAATGCATCGTTCAACTTCCTCAGTCGACACATATCCTTATCCCCACCTTTTTATTCTCCTAAACTACCTTATGGCTTACCCATACATATTCCTCTACAAGTTCTATGATTTCTAATCTCCGGCTGTCCCATCAATTTAGGCTTTGACTTTCATAGATGGGGTTTACCCATATGGTCTCTGGCTCTGATACCTTGCCTCATATCTCAGAAGTATTCATTTCCACCTCTCCTACTATGCTCTTCTATTTCATGTGGAACATTGTAATGCCTAAATTGCAAGTGAATCTCCTGCTATTCTTTCCACTGCTTTTCTCATCCCAATAGTCTCCAATGCTCGGCCATTTTGGGATTCTCAAGTGTCCCAATATTGACTTTCTTCTCACCTTTGATCAACACAGCAAATACCTTTGATTCCATAGGTGGACCTTCCACTTCTTTCTCACCTTCAACTTCCTCAATTCGAATATCGTGCATGTTATCTTCATTTGGTGCTTCTTCCCGCACATGGTAACATGAAATTATTTCTTTTACTATTCAGATGTTCCGGGCAAAGAGTCTCTCCCCTTACCTTCCTCCACCTCTCAGAGAGCCAACTCCATCCCTCATGGTGCATTATACCTGCTCGGTTACACTGTGGTGGATTATAGTGTATAGCGGTAATGTACCACAAAATTTGTGAAGTGTTATATTGTTGTTGTGTAGTGTTATACCATCATACACAGTTGTTAAATGGGTCTCACTTGGTTAAACTATGGTGCTGGCTTTCCCGGTCATCATTTCTGCCTGCACCCTATACACATCTGATGTTCTTTCCCTCATGAGGTCCATGGTTCTCCAATCTTTGTCATCATGACCTACTGACTTGAAAAAGTTGAAATATGAGCTCTTAGGTACTATCTAGTACTTTTTCATCATTGGGTAGTGATATGGATCATGCCCCTATTTCTTATAGATCTCACACCATAGTCCTCTTGTTGGCAATAGGTTTGGAATTCTTGTTGCCATGTACTATGCGAATGTTGGACATTCATTCTTATGGTGTCCTTCTGTCCTAGATGTAGTACACCAAACGACTTCTCTTTTGTCCTTACCTTTGTTCTGGTTTAGCTGGAATGTTAATTTCTTCATATCCTACTTCAACTCCTATATGGATGGATTTGTCTTCTGATATTGGTTCTCTTCTAGTTGTAAGGCTGCATGTAGAGCCTCTGCCCGTGTCTGAAAGTTTTATTGTCGCAAAGGGTATTTCAAGTGTGGTAGTAGTGAATTGATGAATAGATGCCTATGCTTCATGTCTATCATGACATACTTTATCTTTCCCTTCAATTGTTTGAATCTTTGGTCAATCTCCCATTTAGATTCTCCTAGTTTCTTTCTAATCTCTATCATCTCGTTCATGTATTGATCTTCTGAACTAGGCTTCTGAAACTCATTTATCAATAGCTTCTTTATATCTCTAATCATTCTGGTTTTCCATGGCAGACTGTTTGCAACTAAACTCATGTACCAATCTAGTGCGTGATCTCTTAGCGTGATACCTAACTGCGAAATTTTAGTGTCCTCATCTATGATCTGTTTTTCTTCCTAGATCTTTTCACAAATAAACAAGTGCTTCTCAACATCCTTTGACGCCTCTCCTTTGAATTCTGGTAACCTGATGGTGGAATCATGTCCTTCTATCCTTAATGTTGAACCACTACCTCTGCGTGGTGTAGATACTTGACTAATGCTTCCTGAAATGTCTCTCCCGGTTGTTGTTCCTTGTGTATGTGAACTTCTTGTTGTCTTCCTTCTCCTAAAATTCGGTTGTCTAAATGGTGGTGTTCTTCTTGGTGTATTAGTCGCACATGGGTTTATGGGTTCCACACTAACATTGATATGGATATTATTGTTTCCTTCTATTCTCTCTCTTGGACCTCTCCTCTTCCTCTCATATGTCGATGCAGGATTTCCTCAATCTGCTCCACATCCTGAAGAACCTCTACTTCTTCTTCACCACTTAACAAGCCTTCCCTCGCAGCTACGACTCTCTTCTTGGTGTTCATCTTATACTGGTAGGGTACTCCACTATGCGTTCTTCCAGTTGTTTCCATGATCCTCTTTATCTGGTCTTCGTCCATCATAATTGGGTCCAAGACCTCCTCCTTTTTTTCTTTATCCACTTCTCCTTCCATTTCTCCTTCTCATGCCAGTGCCTTCCCCCTTCCCCCATGTACGCAGAGAAGTTTTAGTTGTCTGAATCCATTGGCATTACACCTTTGTTATATAGTAATATCTTAATATAATTATATAATGATATGATAGGCCTACCTCGAGGTCCCTTCAATAACTCTTGGTGTGCCACACTATAAGACTTTGTTGTATCTACTGCAAATTCTGTGATAAATCCTACAACAATGTTGTCTAACCAAAAGTCTATTGCCCGCGTAAACTTATTATCAACTCGTTGTAACTGTGCAATCTCTTCCGGATTCCACTCTAGTTGTCTAATCCAATTTGTGGGATGGTTGTATTTCAACCTTTTATCCACTCCTGCAATACATGTGGGAAATCACAGAAAAATACTTCATGCAAGTCGTTGAATATGTACTTGTCCATATATTTGTGCGGCAATAACTTCGAGTTTCTGTTATCGTTCTGTGAAAACTCCAGATCCTTTGTTTTCAACCAATTCTCTATCTCTTCCTTCATTGGATTCCATGGTCTCAACATCCCCTTTATATTCTCATTCTCTCAATGTCTTGTTGTCCGATCCGAAATTATTTTGATGCATCTTCCGCAATTCGCATATACTCAATCCCATCCTGTTCCATCAAATGGAAATGAAACCATTTATTGGCTTGAACCATTTGTTGGATTTATATTATACTTATTTTACTTATGGTTCTTTATGGGTTATTCTGATTCTACCTTACTATCATAGATTGACCCTGGTTCAAATTTGATAGCTCCCAACAAAAGCCCTCTAAACTATCAACCCCTCTAGTAGACCAGAAGGAAACGCAGTACACAAAGTGTATTGCGCAGTCTCAAATAAGATATCTCTATGGGTGGCTAAATAAGTCACTATATGGTTTGAAGAAATCACCTAGGATGTGGTACTAAAAGTTTGACACATACATCCTTGAACTAGGATTTTGAGAATTAGGGAAGATCATTATGTATATTACAAGTAGATTGGTAATAACTTCATTTATGTAGTGTTGTTTTTCATTGACATGTTATTGGTAGGAAACACCATGGATGTTATCAAGGAGGTGAAATTGCAGCTATCCTCCAAATTTGACATGAAGGATCTTGGTGATGCTAACTTCATTTTGGGAATGGAGATTAAAAGAGATCATGCAAACATGAAACTTTGGTTGAATCAAAGAAAATACATTGATACATGTTGACGCTTGAATCTGTTAGGACCGAAACGACAACCTCATGAGGATACAAATCCCCCTGCATTTTAATAGAGGTGGTACTCCTCTATTCGATATTTTTTTAATGTTGGACTTTTATAGAAGTCCCTCGAAGGAAAGTAAAAATATATATAAAAGAAAAAAAAATGAAAAATGTTTTTTTATTTCATTTTAAAGAAATTTCTTGAGAATGGGCCACGAAACACACACATTCATACATTTAAATCAAATAAACAAAATTTCCTCACATCCATCATTGTAGGGCTAAATATTTATGATCACATAAAAAGTAAAAGAAAATGATCTGCATGCATAAGAGAACTCTGACAGAGTGATACATGGGTAGCTCAAATGAGGATAACGATAGATAAATCTCAAATACTTCATATTAAAAAAAACTTGGTTACAAAGTACAATCGAGATTGTTCCCAAAATAGCTCTCTTTGAATTTCTAAAAAATATGTATTTCAATACATATTCTCTGAAATTTAAATGCATTTGTCATAATGAATAGGATTGGGGCTCTCATGGATCATAAAGGAAATATGTATAAGAATGAAGTTTGTAGAAAGAAGAAAGTGGGTAGTGGAAGACAACAAGACCTGGTAAGAATAAAAAGGGAATTATCAGTCTTCGGTTAAACCTTTCTATTTAAAGAAGTGGAGTAACTGGATGAGGAACTTGATAAAGACATAAATATGTGATCAATATGAACTTACTATGATGGTATCTCGTGTTTTTCACTTTCTTGTTGATGTTCTTTTATGGTTTTCATCGATGGTTATAGGAACCTTCTCAATTGTCCTTTTCCCTTCATCGGTAAGTTTGTCGACAACCCTTCTAAGCCACTCCTCGATGTAGATCCTCATTGGTGCCACATTGATTTCATGCTGGATTTTTGTATTGAAGAGATAGACTTCCAAGTCCCTTAGATCAATAGTAATATTCCACAAAGCTTCTTCAATATATTGATTTTTTATTGAGTAGTCAACTAGCAAGTTTTCCACGTCATCTTCACTTTACTCGAGAATGCCATAGAATTTTTCAAATGATAACCCCCTTTAAAGATCTCAAATTGTTCGTCAAAGGCTTGCTTGGTTAAGAACAACGAGTTGAGAATCAATTTGGGTTCTTGGACCTCATTGGTTCTCCCAACTAGGTCTATCTCAGTCATCCTTTTGAATAATTCTTCTCTTCTTGTTATGGCCTGACTGCATGCTTGGACAATAATATTCAGGTTCTTAACCTTTTTCTTCCATCATGTGTTTAGTTGTTTTATCCAGTTCGGAAAAGGAAGATGCTCATCTATTCTTCTAAACTCTGTCATATTTGTAACTTTAAAACCGAAGGGTACAACCACGTCAAGGTAAAAACCTTCTTCGTTTTTCAAATCTTCCTGTAAATATTAATGGAAGGCATGTGCCCTCATTCCAAAAGAGACCATGCTCTTTGACATCTCCCATGTCTTTGTAATTAATTTGATTATTTTCTTGATGTTCTTCTCCACATAGCCCCTCGCTGATGTGAGAAGGCTTGTCGATCCTTTCAATTTTGTTGCAGGTGTGGTAGGCTTGATCATTGCTAAAGGACTAGTAAGTACTGGAAGAGGGATTAAATTTTCCTCCAATTCTTTGATTCTTTCCTTTAACCTGACATTCTCTGCTTCAATGTCTCTAATAGAATTATCTATAGCATCTCCAGTTGCTCGGTGAATTTAAGAAATTTTGGAAGGGCTCATGTTCTGTAGGTTAATCTATGAATGATATTTCCCCTTTTTATTCTTTACATCTCTTTTCTCAATAATTAAATTTTTGGACTCTCTATCAAAACCAATGCTCCGAAATACAAAAGACTCTTCTTCATCGAAGGTTTCGCTCTCAATTATTTCCATTTGAGGATTCTGGTGAGCAGTGTTCTTTGGCTGGTCAACGTTGGGGAAAAAAATTTCGATGTCAATTTCGAGTTCCATATCCTCGAGGGAGAGGTCATGGATGTCTCTTTCACCTTGAGGTCCCTCCTCTTCTTGCACAATGTTTTTTATTTTCTTCCTCAAGGGAAGCTTGTGGGAGCTTTCAATTTTTCCAAAAGGAGGGTTCTTATTGTTAGAATATAATGGTTGTGCTCATTTTACCATTGACAATATCTCTATTTTCACCCAACCATAGGCCGAAGCCACCCTCCAAGCACCTTAACCTTGACAGAGAATCACTCCGGAAGAAAGCCCTAGGCTAGATAGCCAAACAAAGGGTAGCACACCTTTCCCCAAGGATAGCGCACCCACAAGAGATGATTAGATAGTCCAAACCCTAGCAAAGAGATATTCCAAGACAAAACATAACTGTTAGCTGCAGCAATTGCACCTGCAGCTCTCCTCAAACCTGCGCACAAAATTGGGCATTGCAGTGTGCACAAGTGTTGTGCGCATTGCAGTGTGCACAAGTGTTGCTCTACAATTCTTAGACTGCCTGCTAGAATGAGAACTGGCCTCCTATATTTATACTAATTCTAACTAATTGCCTAGGCCGAATTCTCGTTCTAGGTATCTGTTTGTTCAATATATATTAATTATTCTGGCCGACTTCTTCTCTTGGAGGCTATAACCTAATATAAATTATCCTCTTGAATCGACATGGCTTCTAGGGTTTTTAGCCAACTCATTAGGGTTTCTTCTTGCTTTCTGAAGTATTCTATTCTCGTCAAGTTTACACGTGGAGGTAAATACCTCTCGTAGCTACCATAATATCAACACTCCCTACTAGCTAGGGAGGTATTATAGGTAATGGTCTTGAGAACGAACATACCATTCACCCGATAGCATCAACATAGACTATCTCATGACTATATTATGAGCACCATCATCACCATCAGTATCATCCATCGTATCATCTCTCGAAACCATACTCCATATGAGTAATTAGACATGATGTTGGATAAGTCACTCACACCACAAAGTGATACAAGAGCCATTCTTTTAATCTAGACATATGTCCTAGAAGAGTAAATGTTCTGAACCATTTTTTGTCTGGGAAATCTCTGTTCTTTGATCATCCATCTAGTTGATAATCATTTCCAATATTGTTGATAGTCTTCAAGGCAATCAGAATAAAATAGAACACAATTGTGTCTATCCATAGTAGTACATAACTACAATCCAGTGGTGCACTACCACACCAAGTAACACACAAGTACTTTGATAAAAAAGTGGAACACATCCACCGCATTATTATATATCTACTGTCATACAATATTCATAACAATCATCTGATATCAACCTGCACAGAAACAATGTTATGATATAAACTGAATAATATGGGTCATTCTTCCACTCACATCTGTGAGATCTTGGAAGAGCACCTGCCCTCAAAAGGTAAGACATCAATGATGAGCTATCTGGACTATTCTTCTCAAGCAAGGAAGAATAATTGTCCTTATTTCTGAGCCTGGACCATTCCCCACCCTGGGCCATTCCTTCGACACTAAACAAAGTGTAACCTAGAGAGAATGAATCTGCCCTAAGGAATGTCTTTCCTTGATTGTTGAACCTGGACCATTCCCCACCCTGGGCCATTCCTCCGGTACTAAACAAAGTGAAACCTGGAGAGAATGAATACACCCTAAGGAATCATTGTCCAGACTATTTCCTCTGTTAACCATAATAGGAAAATAATGTCATGTATCAACCTCCAAAACAGACCATTCCTCATGTTAACCACAATGAGAAATCATTGTCTGGCAAGGCGGGCCAACATTCTTCAGTAACCATCAAGAAGAGAGACTGCCCTAGACCACTCCCCATGTTAACCACAATGGGAAGTCATTGTCGATGATACATCAACAATCTAGACCATTTCCCATGTTAACCACAATGGGAAATCTTTGTCCGTCAGAAATCTCAATCCACTTTCCTGAACTAGAAAGGAAACTGCTCATCCTGGACCATTTTTCGAACTGAAAAATGACTGTCCATAAATCAATACATATTAGTGCTCCCTCCCAACCTGGGAGTCATCTCTTCATTTTTCAATAAGGAATTCGTCTCCACGAGCTCCAGCTTGAGTACGCAAACTCTTTCATATTGGATAGAGGCTTTACCAAAATGTCTTCTTATCTTCTCATCTATGGAGATATGTATTGGAGAACCACTTTCTCCTTTCTGGACTTCATCACGGATAATGCGATTCTTGATTTCAAATGTACTTTGGTTTGGAACACTAGTTTTCTCTGAAGGCTTCATGTAGCTCTGATCAATAGAGTATATCATTGTTGGAAAACTGGAACATATCCATGTGGCACTTCTTCTGTCATCATGAGATCTAATCTACTAAGTAATCTTCTTGATACAATATCTTTGTTATAGAAAATCTTCACCATGCTTCTATTGTGCACTGGAGTTTCTCCACCAAGTTTTCTTCTTCTATCTGCATAAAAGGGTCTCTTTCTGGTATGCCTCAAAATCTTGAGGTTGTTCTTCATACGTTCTTTATTCAATTTTTCTGGAGAACATTCTTTGCATTCATTTTATGTAGAACTTCAACTTATGGATGTTGATATAATGACTCGTGTAGAGATATGTCTGGTTTACTGGAACAAGTAATCATCATAGTATTCTCCCTCCATCTGGGAGAACCTCTAGTTCTAGATCTCACAATGCTTTCATTCATAATTCTTTCATACACTGTTCTTCATCACGACTTTCAGTTCCTCTGCTTGATTTCTTTTATTGAGTTCATATCAGGCTAGCAATTTTGTGATTCTTAATACAATGACTAGTTGTTCTGGCTTCTCTTTCTTTATTGGAATATTCATGTTCTTCTTGATGTTTTTCTTTAGCTCTTGGGTCCATGGAGTTTCTTATAGATTCCATGACCTAAAGATTCTATTTCTTTCTTTCATCATAGGATCACAGATGTGGATGGAAAACCATGGATACTTTAAGACTTATCTTCGAAGAAGACTTCTTCTGAGGTTGAACTGAACATGTACTGTATTTCATGGTTGCTACCATGGATATATACTTCATCATCTTCAGTGGATCATAGGATTAGCTCCCTCTTAATCCTTGCTTCATGTATGAATGAATGCTCTTCTTTTTGGTGATATATAATCAGCGCCCTCCATCTAGGAGACTCCATGCTTCCATCAACATTCTTATTCTCTTCTACACATTGTTATAGGTCTTTCTTCAATTTCCTCTTGGTTTCTAACTTCTTTCTGTCTTGTTTATTCTAAGTCTCTTGTAATAGCTTCCACATGATGTATTTCATCCTTTCATGTGTATTGTCTGACTTGTACAATGATAGCAATCCTTAGCTTGTTGTTCTTCCATAGGTGTAGTTCTTCTTGGAACATATTATCTTCTAAGAGATAGATATACAAGATATGTATAGAGATTATACAAACAAGATATGTACAGGAACTAAGAAGAGTATTGTTACCTTCAGAAGAAGAAATCT